>SKCR01041888.1:0-94025 GCA_019454045.1 Zanthoxylum bungeanum | reverse complement strand
GTTGTAAAATTGTAAAAATTATTTTGGGATTGATTTGAAATCAGTTAAATATGTATTTAAATATTTAAAGAGCAAAATGATTAAATTGCAAAACTTTCAGATAAAAATTCAGTTTTTTATTTATTGAGTAATTAGAATAAATTGGTTTATTTTAATTGCCCAAGAAAAATATTTATCGGAAATTATTTCGAAGTGAAAATAGTGAAAACGGTGAAAAACGGCGATATCGGGTAACGGCTGCCCAAATAGTGAATTGGGCACTGTTCGGGTAGCCGACTAACTAATCAAATATTTTTGGGACTGACCTGGGCAGTCCCCATGTACATTGATCGGTCGGTTCGGCCGGAAACGCGCTTTATGCTATTTTGCGGAAAAATATTTTCGCAAAAATTTCGCGGTGTTTCTATATTATTTATGTCGTTATATGATATCGAATAAATATGTTTATGTGAAATATGAATGAATTATTAATATTGGATATTAAATAATTTATTTGTAAGTTTAAAATTTTAAACTACGATTTCGCCCGAACAACGCTTCTTTCGCTGCGCCTCCCTGTTTTGACCCCAACACTATTGTTTGCACCACAATGTAATGGGACATGCCACGAGTGGATGCAGGGACCTGCGGGAGCAGGTGGAAGACTTGGTAGAAAACAACTATCTGAGCGAGTACATAGACCAAGTGGCTGCGGAGGCCGACCATCGCTGATAGCGAATGCCTTCGGGTTGGTATTTGGGATGCTGAGTGTAGGCACTGCATTTTTGCATATAAGCCCGATGCTGAATCTCGTATGGAGACAAAATCTCTTTAGTTATGAAAGCCGCGTGAAACGGACGTTGGAAGGGTAAAGTTGGAAAATAGAATTTTTGTTGGATTTACTTCAGTTGTTTGGCTTCAATTGCTCGTTGGACCTCCGTTTTAAAACACATCCTTAGCCCAAACCTCCGCAAGACACACACCAAGCCCATCTCACCCAAGCTCATTAAATCACATCCAATAATAATTAAAACATTTAAAACACATGTCACAAATTAAATCAAATCAAATTAAATTAAATCCAATTAAATTAAATTAAATCACCTTCCTAATTTAAATAAATCACATGCCTAAATTAAATAAATCTAAATAATTCACCTTCCTAAATAAACCAAATCATATCCTTAACTAAAGAAGAATAAATCAAATTAAATCAAATCACTTCCCTAATTAAAAGATTTTTCCTTATCACACACTAATTAAAAATATCTCCCATAAATTACACAAATCCTTCTCCTCCCCAAACAAGGACAACCCATCCATTTGCCTGTAAAAAAGAACCCTTAACCTCACTTTTCGAAACCTAACTCATTCGCGCATAATTCACACAAAGAAAATTCCCTTCATTGCCGTCCACACGTAGCCACCGGCCTCTTCTCACGCCACCTAAAACCCACTCACACCTTGCCTCACATCATTGCCTCTCGCGTAACAAGCACATCTCACGCCCATTAACCTCCACGCCTATACCCTGCTCACGCCTCACGAAAATCGCCAAACCACGCACGTTCACGCCACTAACCAAACTGTTGACTTCAACAAACCAATAGCCACAGCTTTCAAGCCAATAGCCTCCACGACACCTGCCCCTCACAAAGCCAACTTCACGCACAACTTGCATACACTATGCATTAGCCTGCCTCCACGTACATCACACGTCCCCTCTCTTCATTCAACAAGCCAAAAGCCCACACATTGCCGCACCTAACTCCCCCATAAATCCCAAAAACTGTCCCGAAACAGCTCGGGAACAAAGCCCACAGTCAAGATAGTCAAGGAACAAAACCCATTCTCTACAACAGTTCGGGAACAAAGCCTAGGGGAATAAAGCCCTATCTTAACACAGTTCGGGAATAAAGCCCAGGGGAATAAAACCTTATCTTAACACAGTTCGGAATAAAGCCCAGGGGAATAAAGCCCTATCTTAACACAGTTCGGGAATAAAGCCCATTCTCAACTCAAATCGGGAACAAGACCCACGGGAACAAGACCCACAATTCAGGGAACGAGACCCTCAACTCACATCGGGAACAAGACCCACAATTCAGTATCCGTATCAGTTTTGTCGGGTATGACACTCTGAGGGCGAGGCCCACATCATCATCAGTATCAGTTTTGCCAGGTACGGCACTCCGGGTATGGAGACATCAGATCAGTTTTGCCAGGTACGGCACTCCGGGTATGGAGATATCAGATCAGTTTTGCCAGGTACGGCACTCCGGGTATGTAGATATCAAATTAGCTCTGCCAGGTACGACACTCCGGGTATGGAGACATCAGATCAGTTTTGCTATGTACGGCACTTCGGGTATAGAGATATCAGATCAGCTCTGCCAGGTACGGCACTCCAGGTATGGAGATATCATATATCAGTTCTACCAGGTACGGCATTCAGACCACTGCGACACCCTAGATACGAGGTTAGCATGCCAGGTACGACATGAGGACTATTGTGGACTACTGCGACACCCTAGGTACGGGGTTAGCATTCAGACAGCTATGGCACTCTAGGTACGGTGACGCAACTGCGACACCCTAGGTACAGGGTTAGTACGCCAGGTACGATATCCAGACCACTGTGACACCCTAGGTACGGCATGTGGACTACTGCGACACCCTAGGTACGAGGTTAGCATTCAGACAACTGCGGCACTCTAGGTACGGAGACGCAACTGCGACACCCTAGGTACGAGGTTAGCACACCAGGTACGACATTCAGACCACTGCGACATCCTAGGTACGGGGTTAGCACGCCAGGTACAGCATGTGGACTACTGCGACACCCTAGGTACGGGGTTAGCATTCAGACAACTGCGGCACTCTAGGTACGGAGACGCAACTGTGACACCCTAGGTACGGGGTTAGCACGCCAGGTACGACATCCTGACCACTGCGACACCCTAGGTACGGGTTAGCACGCCTGGTACGACATGTGGACTATTGTGGACTACTGCGACACCCTAGGTACGGGGTTAGCATTCAGACAATTGCGGCACTCCAGGTACGGAGACGTAACTGTGACACCCTAGGTACGTGGTTAGCACACCAGGTATGACATTCAGACCACTGCGACACCCTAGGTACGGGGTTAGCACGCCAGGTACGACACAACAACAACATCATCACTGCGGCACTCTAGGTACGGAGACGCAACCGCGACACCCTCGGTACGAGGTTTAACATCATCAAATTCAAATCAGATCAAAATGGAAAGTCAAGTGGCAGCTGGTGAGACAGCTAAGTGAAAATGCATTGCACGTACTTTGATGGGATTGTCATTGTCACACACTGCACAAGTCCCATCAAAGTGGAGGCGACTGTAGGAACTGCATTTTTGCATATAAGCCCGATGATGAGTCTCGTATGGAGACACTATCTCTTTAGTTATGAAAGTCGCGGGAAACGGACGTTGGAAGGGTAAAGTTGGAAAATAGAATTTTTGTTGGATTTACTTCAGTTGTTTGGCTTCAGTTGCTCGTTGGACCTCCGTTTTAAAACACATCCTTAGCCCAAACCTCCGCAAGACACACACCAAGCCCATCTCACCCAAGCCCATTAAATCACATCTAATAATAATTAAAACATTTAAAACACATGTCACAATTAAATCAAATCAAATTAAATTAAATCCAATTAAATTAAATTAAATCACCTTCCTAATTTAAATAATGAGCTTTCATTACGATCAACTTTTGAACTTGATTGAGCTTTTATTATGAATTGTTCATAAATTGTGCAAATGATTTGCGCAGCAAAAGCAAAATGAGCGTACTAAAGGTTTGACCTTTATAGTATGACAGTGAGAAATGTTAAATTATTAAAATAAAAATGTATTACAACATAAAAATTTAAGCTCTTATTTAAATAAGAAATTTAAATAGTAGTCGTCCATAAAATCTAAATAATTTTTTGAATTTCGAGACTATTATTATTTATTTTAAAATATATGTTCAATTCACAAAAATGCGGACCATGTGTTAATATTACATAAATGTGAACCTTTGGATATACTTATGAGCACAGTTCTAAACTTTATATAGTTTTGTTGATATATTAAACATTCGATATTGATTGATAATTTCCCCCTATGAACGACTTGTGTCTTGTGACTGTTAACAGCTGTCCTGTGTTAGCTTGAACCAGCTGGAGAGTGAGCTTCCTCCTCAAGTCACGAGCTTTGTGCGCGTAGCATTTTCAGTAACCGCGCGCGCGTCAGCTCACGTGCTTACGTGACCTAGGATACCACCTATTTCCTAATCCTCTGGTGCCCATTTGCTGACCGCCAGCTGGACCATCCCACGCGCTTTCCCATACTATTTTATCCAGCCTGTCTTAAATAAGCCTGTTCATTTCTATTTCCACAGACGAGGGTTCTTTCGGTATTTCCGATTTAATGCAATTTTCATTACCGAAAAAGAGTTTGTTTGGCTCTCAGGCTCCGCATTACTCCGTATTACGTGAGTTGTGATTTTTGCGTGTAATAAACGGGCGTGGGATTGATATTTGCTTTTTTTTTTTGATAAAAGAACACGCTTGCGTTGAAACTCGAAACTCGTAAATGGCGAAGCTAACACCTTCTCATTACACTGCTCTTGTCTCCTTCTAAGCAGGTTCCATTGCTTTCGCTTAAATAATTAACTGGTTTACACTTCAAAAATTTTAAGTAGTGAGCTGTTTTACACTAAAAATTTAGTAGCAATATTAGATATATAAAATTTAATATATTAAAAGTTTTCAAATATTTTCATATTTAAAATAAATTTCAAGTGGCCAATGAGGTAGTGGCCTCATTGATAACCCATCCCCCAAAAGCAGTGGGGACTCAAACCTTCTTCTTTAGGAGGAAGAAGTTCTCCTATATGAGAGTTAATTTCCAAGCTGTGTCTTGGCTGATTTAGAATTTGTAAGTCCCGAGCTACATCTCGGTTGATTTCTGGGCAGTGTTATAATTATATGTATCTAGAATCTCAGTTGATAGCATATTGTAATATATGTAGTTTGTAATAATTTAAAAAAAATAAATAAATTTTAAGTGTAAAAATACAATATACCTTCAACCAAAAAGAAAAGCGCTTCTTGCCCCTATATATATATATATGTGTGTATGCCTTCTCCTGTCTTATCAGCTCAATACACAAAACACATCAAGACAAAGCAATCTCAGCTTAGTAAAAAAAAAAAACTCTTGAAATCTTCAAATGGATTATTTTGTTCATAAAAATCTCTTAAAGCTACTGTTCGTGATCTCTCTAATTCAAATCTCTATAGCTGCAAGAAACCTTAATGATGTAGCAGCACAAGAACAGCAGCTCTTGGAATACCACAATGGGGCTCTTCTTTTAGGCAAGATTTCAATCAACCTCATCTGGTATGGCAAATTCAAGCCTTCCCAGAAAGCCATTGTTTCATATTTCATCACCTCTCTGTCCTCCTCATCATCATCAACAACAAAAACCATCCAACCATCGGTCGCCACGTGGTGGAAGACAACCGAGAAATACTACCACCTCGCCTCCAAAAAATCGACCCTTTCCTTCTCTTTGGGAAAGCAAATTCCTGACGAGACCTACTCGCTTGGCAAGTCACTCAAAAGCAGCGACCTTGTAAAGCTGGCCTCAATGGGTGCCCAAAAAGACGCCATTAATGTTGTATTAACAGCACCTGATGTAGCCGTTGAAGGGTTTTGCATGAGCCGATGTGGGACCCACGGGTCAGCTTTGGGTTCCATTAAGAGTGGCCGCAAGGGCAAGAACTATTACTACAAGTTTGCTTACATCTGGGTTGGTAACTCGGAGACTCAGTGCCCAGGTCAATGCGCCTGGCCATTTCACCAGCCCATTTACGGACCACAGAGCCAGCCATTGGTGGCACCAAACAATGACGTGGGTCTTGATGGAATGGTGATCAACTTGGCTAGCCTTTTGGCTGGGACTGCAACCAACCCATTTGGAAATGGATACTTTCAGGGTCCGAAAGAGGCTCCATTAGAGGCTGCTTCAGCTTGTCCTGGAGTTTATGGGAAAGGAGCTTATCCTGGTTCGCGCGGGAGACTTGTTAGTTGACTCAACAACTGGTGCTAGCTACAATGCATATGGGGCTAATGGCAGAAAGTTTTTGCTTCCTGCTCTGTATGATCTTGCTACACATCATCTTGTTCAACTTTGGTCTAAAATGGGATCAGAATTATTAGGATTATAGATATAGAGTAATAATTCTTTGATTTGTTATTTGTTTTCTCCTGGTGAGTAATTATTTTAGAGTGACAGTGAAAAGGGAGAAAACATTTTTTATATTTTGTGTATTTAAAACTTATAATTTAATGGTGAAAAAAAAACTTATAATTTAATGATTTCATTTTTTTTAAAATATAATTTTAAATATACAAAAAGATAAAATTTATCCTTCCTTAATGTTTTTGTGTATTATCATTTTTCATAAATTTAATAGCAAATTATGCTTCGCCTTGCTTTTCATAAATGATGATTTCTTTTTAGATGGCCTTTTATGATAGAATTTTTTTTTTTTTTTTTGGTTAAATGGTGAATAACATTATTTTATTAGCATGATACTCGTATTAAATGACTAATTTTATCAATATTTTTTCATTTTTTAATATTTATATCATTTTTAAAATATTTTAAAAAAATCCTTAATCATCCCTATCATATCAAGATGGGGACTCTCCTGGTAGTTAAAAACAATTCCCCCCCTTAGAAATGCATGGTATAAAAAGCTAATAATATAAGATGATCCGTGCACTACGTGTTTCCAATAGTATCGGTAGGAAAATCATTCACCCGAAAACATGTTGTGGTATAAAAGGAATTACGATATCGGCCTCATCATTCCACCTCAATACAATATTGGTGAATACAAATTCCTAACTATAAGTGGAACAACATATTACATAAGATTAGACCCGGCGGTTCGGTTCGGTTTCGGTACCTAAAACCGAACCGGAACTGAACCGGTTCGGTTCGGTTTCGTTTATTATTTTTTTATTAATTAAAATAAAAAAATGAGAGGAATCAAAGCTTAAATAAAAAAAAAATTTATTAATTAAAAAAATGAGATTAAATTTATAAATAAAAAAAATTTATTACATTGAAGAGCTTGCGCTTAAATTTTTAAAAATTTAAGTTGCCTACGTATCCTCCAAGGGTGAGAGGAATCAAAGCTCACGTAGTTCCATTACAAGTTTAAGACATATCCCCTTTGTAAATTATAATTTTACAATTATCAATCATCATTATCAGTTGATCCTTCGGCTCCCAAAATGCCCCTAAATATAACCGTTTTATTACCGTTATTAGGGGTATATTAGTAATTTTTATTTTATATAATAAAAATATATTTTTTTAATTCTTTTATTTTTTTTTTGGCAGGGAGCCAAACGGCTCCCTGCATCCCCCAACGGCTAGTAGCCGTTGAGGGAATTAGGGTTCCTGTTGGAACCCTACGGTTCCAACAGGAACCCGACGGTTCCAACCGGAACCATTCGGTTCGGTTGGAACCGTCCGAACCGTACGGTTCCACCGGTTCGGACCGGTTCGAGTTGGGGTGGAACCCCAACCGAACCGGTCCAATTCCGGTTCGGTTCCGGTACCGGAACCGTGGCCGGGTCTACATAAGATCAACATAAAAAATTTAACATCAACTTATATTATAATTTATTACAAGAAAAATCAACAAATCAATAAGATTGTACAAATATCTAAATGAAACATAGAGCTCTCATAGTCTTCATATCCAGTGTGTATATCTATTACGTCTTTAAATGCATTGAGAATATTTAATTTTACACATGAAAATAATGGTAGGAAAACTTTTTTTTATAGAAAACTATCAAAGTAAGGAACCTTAGCCTCAAATTCAAATATGTAGTAGTTTAATGTATTATTTAATATAACTTAAATTATTTTTTTCTTTTGTAGTGTCATCAATAGTCAAGGATGTTGAGTGTGGCTATTATGTGATGAAACATAGGGGTTGGCATTTTCAGGTTCAGGTCTAATTAGAGAATTCCTTATCGGGAGTTGGAAAATTCGGGTAATGAGATTTTATTCCCAACAATTCCTAAACTATTTTAATATGCATTACGTGTTCCCCGTTATCGGTAGGAAAATAATTTATTGGGGGCATATGTGGAACCTCTAGGGTCGGATCGGTACCCCGCGCAGCGGAAGTGGGGTTAACCCATGGATATCTAGCATGGGTGATGAGTGGTAATTATATCACTATTTCCCACTCATTTAACTTAATATTTTATATAGTTTCTTGAGTTTTGTGAATATTTTGATGTATTTTATGTTATTTTGTAGATAAATAAAGTTTCAGGACATTCTGGAGGTGATTTGGGGCCAAAACAGTGAAAATTGGACAAAAGGCTATTTTGGTAATTTTTCGCGTCGCGACGCCTAACGTGCGCCGAACAATGCTAACGTGCGCCGGGTCCACAAGTCAGAATTTGAGAAGTTTGACTTTGCTAACGTGCACCGTGCCATGTGTCACCATCACAGCCGATTTGCTAACGTGTGCCGTGCCACGTGTCATCATCCTACGGTGCCGACAGTCGCCATCGCCACATGTCACTCCACGTGTCTGCCACGTCATTGTCCACATCACCGATTGACCAAGTCAAAGTGCCACGTCATCGCCACATCATCATCAACCAATCACAGCGTACCACGTGTCACAATCTTATGGTGCCGACAATCCCTTTCGCCACATGTCGCCACGTCAGCACAATTATTGAATCAAATTATCTGCAATCTCCACGTCAGCAGATAAGAATCTGAACCGGCCAATCACATGTTGACACGTCACCGCGTGCGACGCAAGAACAAACTTGGCGTCGCGACGCGGGGAGCTTATTGGGGCCTATAAAAGAGCTCGAAATTTCAGTTTCAGATGTACCTTCCTCTCTGAATTATCTGATGTAAATAGAGAGTTTTCTATCTAGTTTGTTTTAATTTCAATTTTGTAATAAATTTTAATTACATTTTATAATAGTAATAGTAATTTATTTTCTTTATTTTTTACAGTTTTTACTATTCAACCATGAGGAGGTAACTTCCCACTGCTAGGGTGAAAGATAATTCTTTTACTATTGCTATTTAGATTAATCTCCCTTAAATATAATATATTCACTATTTAAAATTTGACTTAAAAATGATACAGCTATATTGGTCGCTAGATTGGTCGGTTGGTAATTAAATTTTCTTACCGCCTATATGGCAGGTTTATTTTGATTCCGCATTTATGGCTTGTTGGACTTAATTTGACTTAATCAGGTTACCGCCTATATGGCCGGTTGGTAAAATAATCACAAGTTAATATATTATATTAAGGGAGATTTCTAAATAGTAAATAGTAAAAGTTTATCCTTTTACCTTTGCATTTTATTTTATTGTAATTTACTTTTCAGCTTTTACTTTACCGCAATTACTTTTCAGCATTTTTACTTTATGTCTTTTATTTTACTAGCCATAGATATGTGTCATGACTAAGTTAGTTATCTGGGGTTGTGATGAATTCTAATATCACTGGTTTATAAGGGGTTATTTTATAGTTTGGGGAATTTAAAGGTTTACTTATTAAGTCTTAAGTTTAATGTGTCTCGTTAATTGGCCACTAATAAGATTGATCTGGTAAATCTAAAATACACTTGACAAATGAATTTTAGGTTTCAGCCTTAGACTTAATAGCCCACGATCTTCCTAGAGGATAGATAACCCTTTAATAGATTTCCTTACAAGATAGACATATACCTGTCGGGCGGGGGTAGTTATAATTGGAACTTAAACTTAATGAATCCAGGTAATTTGGTTGACATAGACATATGGTTCAATTGGGTTAAACTGGGTATTTGCGTCTGACCATCGACAAAGGCTTTCACATAATTTAGTGTTCCAGGTTAGTAAACCGATTTATTACACAACATGAAATAACCACTTTATCTTTTAAAAGATATTAGAAATATTCACAACCCTAGATAGTTTTTAATATCTACCATTTGACCTCATAAAATTATAGATTAGTATTAAGTCCTCGTGGGATCGATACTTTTTATACTACTTGAACGATACGTGCGCTTGCGTTATACACGTGTGTAAGCACCGGTCAACTTTTTGGCGCCGTTGCCGGGGACTTATTTATCTTTCACTATTAGTTTTAAGGTTAGATACCCTTACTTGTATCTAATTTCTTTTTACTTATTGTTATTGTTTTCTTGTGTTTCAGGTTCTCAGAAACTTCATGAGACGAATCAGAAGCTTTGAACTCTGACCGCTTGACCCGTAAATCTAAAGAACTATCAGACAGTTGAGAAGGGAAAGGCGAGAAGCCCAAGAAGCTTTAGTCAACATGGAACCTGAACCTTTGGAGGTTGCACCACCAATTCCCATTCGAGACAGAACCATTCCGGTGGTTGACAGACTCATTTCATGTATTATACTTCCTCCATTACCAGCAAATGCGGGTGACATCAAAACTTGCATTCAGATGATTCAGCAGTCAGTTCAGTTTGGAGGAAATACAACTGAAGATCCTAATGCTCACATCAGCAACTTCTTGGAAGTTTGTGGCACTTTCAATTACAACCGAGAAGCTGAAGAAGCAATGAGACTGCGTGTCTTCCCATACTCCTTGAAGGACAGAGCTAAAGCTTGGCTACATTCACTACCAGCAGGTTCTATCACAACTTGGAACACTTTAGCCACCAAATTTCTTGCAAAGTACTTTCCACCAGCCAGAACTGGAAATCTAAGGAATGACATCACATCCTTTGTACAACAAGACTCGGACACTCTCTACGAAACTTGGAAAGGTACAAAATTTGCTCTGGAAATGTCCTCACCATGAGATTCCAAAATGACTTCAAGTCCAAACATTCTATAATGGACTTTCTGGAATAATGAGAACCACAATCGATGCTGCTGCTGGAGGAGCTTTAATGGCATAAGGAGAAGATCAAGCCTGAGACATAATCGAAGAAATAGCCAACAACAATTCCTTGTGGCCAGCAAAAAGGAGCATGATCCAAAGAATTGCAGGAATTTATGAAAGTGGAGCCAATACAGCAGTCAACGCCAAGCTGGATCAGATATGCAAATTCATGGAGACTCTTATCACTGGATCCACATGTTCACCATATGGAGGAGCACCAGAACCAAACCAACTTGAAGAAACGGTGAATTTTGTCAACAATTTCAATAGACAGAGGAACAATCCCTATTCCAACACCTACAACCCAAGGTGGAGGAATCATCCCAATTTTTCATGGAGCAACAATTCAGGGAAAAAGAACAATCCACCACCTGGATTCCAACAACAGAACTATCCACCACCTGGATTCCAGCAACAGAACAAAGGCCATGATCAGGCAAATGAACTAGGAATAACAGAAGTGTTGACTCAGTTAAAAAAGTACGATGCTATATTTCAGAGCCAATCTGCTTCCATCAAAGCACTGGAGAATCAAATCGGACAACTGGCCAATGCTCAAAGTTACAGACCGTCAGGTAATCTTCCCAGCAACACAGAACTAAATCCAAGGAACCGAGGGAATAAGCAATGTCAAGCCATTACTTTGAAAAGGTACTGAGATCAACAAAGATGTTGGAATCAATACAACAATTGAGGAGTTCCAAAAGATGCAGTTCCACAGATGGAGGAAAAAGAAGCAAAAGAAAAAGAAAAAGATCAGATCACTTCACCTCCACCTTTTCCACAGCGACTTCAGAAAAACAAACTGGACAAGCAGTTTGCTCGATTCCTGGAGGTATTCAAAAAGCTTCACATCAACATCTCATTTGCAGAAGCATTGGAAGAAATGCCCAGTTATGTCAAATTTATGAAAGACATTCTTTCACGAAAACGGAGATTGAGAGACTACGAGACAGTAACATTAACGGAAAAATGCAGCGCCATCATTTAGAGGAAACTTCCCCCGAAGTTGAAAGATCCTGGCAGTTTCACTGTCCCATGCACCATTGGAGAACATTACATCGGTAAGGCTTTATGTGATTTAGGAGCTAGTGTTAACTTGATGCCTTTTTCTATTTACAGGAAACTGCAAATTGGAGAAGCAATGCCTACCTCAGTCTCGTTGCAACTTGCTGATCGAACACTAGCATTTCCAAGAGGTGTTGTTGAAGATGTGCTGGTTAAAGTTGACAAACTCATTCTCCCAGCAGATTTCATCATCCTTGACATGAAAGAAGACAAAGAAGTACCTATCATTCTTGGGAGACCATTCTTGACTACAGGTAAAACTGTGATTGATGTGCAAGAAGGAGAACTGACCATGAAAGTTCAGGACCAATAAGTTACTTTCAATGTTTTCAAAGCCATGAAATTCCCGAGCGATGAAAATGAAGAAGAATGCTTCAGAGTTGATGTTTTTGATAGTATCGTTCAAGATACTGAGCTAAATCCCACAGATACACTTGAAGCTTGCATCACCAACATGACTGACAGCGAGCTAGATGCTGAAATCCTGGAATGTATCAACTACCTTGACAAACCATTCCGATTTAAATCAACACCACCATTTGAAAGCTTGGAACTTCCAAAGAAAGATCGAATCAAGCCTTCGATTGAAGAACCACCAAAGCTGGAGCTGAAGTTACTTCCGAGCCATCTCATGTATGCATTTCTTGGAAACTCTTCTGAATTACCTGTTATTATTTCTTCTTCACTAACATTGGAGCAGGAAGAAAAGTTACTGAGAGTATTACGATAGCACAAAAGAGCCATTGGCTGGACTATAGCAGACATTCGAGGCATTAGTCCATCATTTTGCATGCACAAGATTCTGATGAATGATGAGTACAAACCCACAGTGGAGCATCAACGGAGACTCAATCCAATCATGAAGGAAGTCGTGAAGAAAGAAATCATCAAATGGTTGGATGCTGGCATCATTTACCCCATCTCAGACAGCAGTTGGGTAAGTCCTATGCAGTGTGTGCCACCAAAGAAAGAAGGAATTACTGTTGTCACAATGAAAAGAATGAGCTGATTCCAACAAGAACGGTGACTGGATGGAGAGTATGCATGGACTACAGGAAGCTGAACAAAGCCACGAGAAAGGACCATTTTCGCTACCATTCATTGACCAGATGTTAGACAGACTGGCAGGACATGAGTTCTATTGTTTTCTGGATGGATATTCAGGGTACAATCAGATTTCCATCGCACCAGAAGACCAGGAGAAAAACTTTTTACATGTCCCTATGGTACTTTTTCTTTCCGCAGGATGCCATTTGGATTATGTAATGCCCCTGCTACTTTCAGCGTTGCATGATGGCCATCTTCTCAGACATGTTGGAGCAGAGTATGGAGGTTTTTATGGATGACTTTTCTGTGTTTGGAGATTCTTTTGACCACTGCTTGTAAAATTTGGAACATGTGTTACAAAGGTGCGAAGATACAACCTGGTGCTCAATTGGGAGAAATTCCATTTCATGGTACATGAGGGCATTGTTCTTGGACACCGGATCTCACAAAAAGGAATCGAGGTAGACAAAGTAAAGATTGAAACAATTGAAAAACTACCTCCGCCGACATCTGTCAAAGGGATTCAGAGCTTTCTCGGACATGCAGGTTTTTACAGGAGATTTATCAAAGACTTTTCCAAGATTGCTAAACCTCTGTGCAATCTTCTGGAGAAGGATTTGCCTTTCAACTTCACCAAAGAATGCCAGGAAGCTTTTGAGATCTTAAAACAGAAGCTGATTTCTGCCCCTATCATTGTAGCACCAGACTGGACCCTTCCATTTGAAGTGATGTGTGATGCTAGTGATTTTGCTGTAGATGCAGTTTTGGGACAACGCAAAGCAAAAATTTTCAACACCATTTACTACTCCAGCAGAACTTTGAATGAAGCTCAACTCAACTACACAACCACTGAAAAGGAGTTGCTCGCATTTGTATACGCTTTTGATAAATTCCGCTCCTATATGCTCGGTCCCAAAATGATGGTCTACACATATCATTCAACAATCAAATACTTGATCACGAAGAAAGATGCCAAACCCAGATTGATCCGTTGGATACTTCTTATGCAAGAATTTGACGTGGAGATTCGAGATAGGAAATGGATAGAGAATCAGGTGGCAGATCATCTATCGAGGCTTGAGAATGGAGAAACAGCTGGCAAAGATCTGTCAATCAAAGAAACTTTTCCAGATGAACAGCTGTTTGCCATGAAACAGCAAGATGCCCCTTGGTATGCTGACTATGTCAACTACATTGTGTCAGGAAAATGGCCGTTGGAATGGACAACTCAGCAACGGAAGAAATTCTTCAAAGAAGTCAAGCACTATGTCTGGGATGAGCCGTACCTGTTCAAATGGTGTGCTGATCAATTATTGAGACGGTGTGTTCCACATGAGGAAGTTAACAGTGTTTTGCAGCACTGTCATTCATCACCATATGGCAGACACTTCAACGGAAACAAAAATGCAGCCAAAGTCCTACAATCAGGTTTGTTCTGGCCCACTCTTTTTAAAGATGCTTATCTTTTTGCTCTTCAATGTGACAGGTGCCAGAAAACGGGGAATATTTCAAGGAGAAATGAAGAACCATTGCAAAACATTCTAGAAGTGGAAATATTCGATGTATGGGGTATTGATTTCATGGGACCCTTTATTCCATCATTCAGAAGCCTGTACATCCTGGTTGATGTAGACTACGTCTCCAAATGGGTCGAAGAAATTGCACTGCCATCCAATGATTCAAAAGTGGTGATCAAATTCCTGAAAAAGAACATTTTCACTCGGTTCGGAACACCTCATGCAATTATCAGTGATGGTGGCACACATTTCTGTAACATATACTTTGATGCACTCCTATCCAAATACGGAGTTACTCACAAAGTTCCACTGCTTATCATCCACAGTCAAATGGACAGGTTGAAGTTTCAAACAGGATCATCAAAGAATCTTGGAGAGAACTGTTGGATCAACAAGGAAAGATTGGTCTACAAAACTAGATGATGCATTATGGGCCTACTGAACAGCTTACAAGACACCCATTGGTATGTCCCCATATCGATTGGTGTTTGGGAAAGCGTGCCATCTACCAGTTGAGCTTGAACACAAGGCGTACTGGGCACTGAAGAAGTTGAATCTTGATTCACAAGCTGCATGAGAGAAAAGACTTCACCAACTCAACGAATTGGAGGAATTTCGCCTACAGGCTTATGAGAATGCCAGATTGTACAAAGAAAAGACCAAGAAATGGCATGACCGAAAAATAGTGCACAAACTTTTGGAACCAAGGCATCATGAGCTGTTGTACAACTCAAGGTTGAAAATTTTCCCTGGAAAGTTGAAATCAATGTGGTCAGGTCCATTTGTGATCACTCAGGTTTTTCCATATGGAGCTGTTGAGTTACTAGATCCCAACATCAATGAAACCTTCAAGGTTAATAGCCAATGTGTCAAGCACTACTGGGGAGAATCATTTGAGGGACAAAAAGAAAATGTCACACTTTCAGATCCAGTCTAACGTTCGAGAAGTCAATGCTGACGACGTTAAACTTACTCGCAGGGAGGCAACCCATGCAATTTGTGTATATATTGTGATCTGGTGTGTTTTTATTTTGTGTGTGTGTTTAATTTTGCAGGTAAAGTCATTTCATGATGAAGAAGCTCTCGCAAATCTTCACAAGCAATTTCCTTCTCTCCCTTAAAAATCTCTGATGAAAGTCTACAAAGCTCGCTTGGAACGGATGAGACTATTGATGATCAAAGGTATTCCTACTTATATTCGTTGGATTATTGAAGCAAGGGTTCGATTGGTAGGTGAGTCTTCTGACTCTTTTATTTCACATTTTTCTGGTTTAGGAAGAAGCACATATGCTAAAAAGAGAAGAGCCAAAAGAATGTGGTTTGTTATAAATGTGCTCGTATGTTTTGTGATACTCGTTGTCGTTCTTTAAGAATGGTGTCTGATAACGCGAAGATAAGATTAATTTCATTAGGGATGACTTGAGTAAGGAGTCTTTGGATGATATATCTAAAACTCTTGAGACGCATCCCAGTGGATATGTGTATCACGAAATTCGTGTGTTATATGCACAATTTCAAAAAGAAAGACAACAGTTAAGTCTTGGGAATCTGACTCAAAAAGACCCTGTTTGCCAATTTATAAGAAAATTGGATGGGAAGCTTGTCCCTGACGCATAGACGTCATTCAAGCCGCTACTTTTCTTGTACATATTATATCTCTTTGTCTTTTCCTAATAATTGTAATTTGTTTTGTTGTTTTCTTTTATTTCTCTCGACAAGATCCAGACCTTTTTACTATCACGATTTATTTTACTGTTTAACTAATAATTTTCATTTGGCAGGTACTAGTGCTATTATTTTACTCACCCTTTTTCAGGTGTTATAAATTCAACTCATCATTGCACTTTTGAAGACATCCAGAGTAAAACATGGAAGCCCTTCAAGAAGACGAGTTGAAAACATCTGTGTGTTTTGCGGTACTAGTGTTGGTACTAAGCCACAATACGTAGAGCAGCACATGAATTGGGTCGAGTCTTAGCTGCAAGGAATATGCACTTAGTATATGGCGGAGGCAATCTTGGACTTATGGGGATCGTTTCAAAAGCCGTACATGAATGAGGCAGTCACGTTTTGGGAATCATTCCAAAACCCTTGGCGGAGGCAAATCTTATTGGACCATCAAACGAAGAGGAACTGATCGTGCCAGGTATGTCTGAATGATTGGTAGAAATGATTAACCGTGCTGATGCTTTTATTGCTTTGCCAGGTGGCTTGGGTACATTGGAGGAAATTTTTATAGTGTTATCTTGGGCGAACCTGAACATACACCAGAAACTGCTTGGACTGTACAACGTTGAAGGATTTTATGATTTTCTTTGTGTGTTTATTGATGATGCCCGAAGAAATGGGTTCGTGTCAAAACCTATGAAAGAACTCATATTTACTGCCAGAACTGCTCCGGATCTAATTGACCAAATCTTAGCTTATGAACCACAAATTGACCATATCATTTCAAAGATAAATTGGTCCGAGGACGATCGTGGTAAAAGGTGTCAGATTAATCTGGATCTTAACCTTTAACTTTTGTGTAGAATTTCAGTTAACCAGGTACTATCTTCTAAACTCTTCTTCTACTGTTTAACTTCTGCTGTTTAAGACATTGGGGACAATGTCTCATTTAGGTTTGGGGGAGGGAATTAGTTAATTAGTATCTTGTTTTTAGTTTTTGTGTTGTTTTTATTTTTAGTCCTAAATTTTTCGAAAAATACAAAAAAAATTGAAATTTTTTCAAAAATTATAAAAATATTTTGCGTTTTTTTTTTGTTTTTTTTTACTAAAAATATGAAATTGGTGAGAGATAGATGTGTGTAAGGAGTTCTCACTCCTGAGACGTATCTCAACCCATTTTCGAACAAGTTAATTTTTGTTTATTTCATTTTGAATTATTTATTTGTAAATTCTCCATAAACTGATTAAAATGGATCTTCATATGCTCAGTTGGCAGGTATTATCAACATGCATGGTAACATACGGACATGAGCTAAAATTGAAAAATTTGTAATATTCAGTGCTCTAGTTTAATTGGAGGAAGCATCTCAAAAAGTGATGGAGTAAAAAAAAAAAAAGTCTGAGATCCGAGTTATTAAGTCCATATGGGTGTTTTAACACTTAGTGCCCTAAAACCAACTGGTTTGGGAGTCACTGGCCCAAAGCTCGCTACATGGATCAAAGATGCTGCAAAATATATATATATATCTGAAATCTGAGTAATTAAGTCCGTAGGGGTGTCTTAACACCTGGTGCCCTAAAGCCAACTGGTTTGGGAGCCACCGACCCAACACTCACTACATAGATGGAAGATATTGTATATAAATAAAAAAAATCAAAAATCAAAGAAAAAATCAGAAAAATCAGAAAATTATTCCATTGTTGCAAAAAGGTGTGAATTCTGATAAAACTTTAGGACAAAAATATTACTCTCTTATCAACTGCACTTGTGACTGTTGTGGGCAAAAAATGAGTTGTTTAATATTTTGTTGGCTGTGTATATGGAGAATGGTAAATATAATCGGAGAATTTACTTATTCAGTAATTTAGAAAGAAAGAAAACAACTAGTAACTTGAAGTAGAAGTTTCACCTGATTAGTCACTAACTTCTTTATTCTCTTTTCGCTTGTCTTTTTACTTTTGTGTGCATTAGTTTCACTACCTTTTTACTTTTGTAAAATGTTTGAGGTTATCATTGCTTGTTGCCTACGCTAAATGCAACCGTGATCCCTACGAAAGTGGCTTAGTTAAATTTTATTAAAGATGTTTATATTATTTTATTTTGTGTTTTGCTCGAGGACTAGCAAAATGTTAGGTTTGAGGGTGTGATGAGTGGTAATTATATCACTATTCCCACTCATTTAACTTAATATTTTGTATAGTTTCTTGAGTTTTGTGAATATTTTGATGTGTTTTATGTTATTTTGTAGATAAATAAAGTTTCAGGACATTCTGGAGGTGATTTGGGCCAAAACAATGAAAATTGGACAAAAGGGCATTTTGGTAATTTTTCGCATCGCGACGCGCAAGCCTTTGGCGTTGCGATGCCTAACATGCGCCGAACAATGCTAACGTGCGCCGAGACCATAATTCAGAATCTGAGAAGTTTGACTTTGCTAACGTGTGCCGTGCCACGTGTCACCATCATATCCGATCTGCTAACGTGTGCCGTGCCACGTGTCATCATCCTACGTGCCGACAGTCGCCGTCGCCACGTGTCGCCACGTGTTTTCCACGTCATTGTCCACATCACGGTTGACCGAGTCAAAGTGCCACATCATCGCCACGTCATCATCAACCAATCACAGCGTGCCACGTGTCACAATCTTATGGTGCCGAAAATCCCTTTCGCCACGTGTCGCCATGTCACAAATTATTGAATCAAATTATCCACAATCGCCACATCAATAGATAAGAATCTGAACCGGCCAATCACGTGTTGACACGTCATCGCGTCGCGACGCAAAAACAAACTTGGCGTCGTCGCGACGGGGGAGCTTA
Organism: Zanthoxylum bungeanum; assembly: GCA_019454045.1. Lineage (NCBI taxonomy): Eukaryota > Viridiplantae > Streptophyta > Magnoliopsida > Sapindales > Rutaceae > Zanthoxylum > Zanthoxylum bungeanum. The sequence goes on along the minus strand of SKCR01041888.1, from coordinate 74,919 downwards.
TTGGGGCCTATAAATAGAGCTCGAAATTTCAGTTTCAGATGTACCTTCCTCTTTGAATTCTCTGATGTAAATAGAGAGTTTTCTATCTAGTTTGTTTAATTTCAGTTTTGTAATAAATTTTAATTACGTTCTGTAATAGTAATAGTAATTTACTTTCTTTAATTTTTACAGTTTTTATTATTTAACCATGAGGAGGTAACTTCCCCCTGCTAGGGTGAAAGGTAATACTTTTACTATTGTTATTTAGATTAATCTCCCTTAAATATAATATTTCACTATTTAAAATTTGACTTAAAAAGGATACCGCTATATTGGTCGGTTGATAATTCATTTTAAACTGGTTTAAACCTGACTAAGCAAGGATACCGCTAGATTGGTCGGTTGGTAATTTAATTTTCTTACCGCCTATATGGCAGGTTTATTTTGGTTCTGCCTTTATGGCTGGTTGGACTTAATTTGACTTAATCAGGTTACCGACTATATTGCGGTTGGTAAAATAATCACAAGTTAATATTTATATTAATGGAGATATCTAAATAGTAAATAGTAAAAGTTGATCCTTTTAGCTTAGCATTTTATTTTATTGTAATTTACTTTTTAGCTTTTACTTTACCGCAATTACTTTTCAGCATTTTTACTTTATGTCTTTTATTTTACTAGCCCTAATTATGTGTCGTAACTAAGTTAGTTATCTGGGGTTGTGATGAATTCTAATATCACCGGTTTATAATGGGTTATTTTATAGTTTGGGGAATTTAAAGGTTTACTTATTAAGTCTTAAGTTTAATGCGTCTTGTTAATTGACCACTAATAAGATTGATCTGGTAAATCTAAAATAACTTGACAAATGAATTTTAGGTTTCAGCCTTAGACTTAATAGCCCATGATCTTCCTTGAGGATAGATAACCCTTTAATAGATTTCCTTACAGGATAGACATATACCTGTCGGGCGGGGGTAGCCATAATATGAACTTAAACTTAATGAATCCAGGTAATTTGGTTGACATAGACATATGGTTCAATTGGGTTAAACTGGGTATTTGCGTCTGACCAACGACAGCGGCTTTCACATAATTTAGTGTTATAGGTTAGTAAACTGATTTATTACACAAACATGAAATAACCACTTCATCTTTTAAAATATATTAGAATGATTCACAACCCTAGTTAGTTTTTAATATTGAATTTCTTAAACCTACCTTCGTGAAATTTTATTTACTTATTTTTAAATTTAAATCTTCACCATTTCAAATCGATCAATCAACATGTTAGATACTAGTAATCATTTGACCTCATAAAATTAATAGATTAGGTATTAAGTCCTCGTGGGATCGATACTTTTTATACTACTTGAACGATACGTGCGCTTGCGTTATACGCGTGTGTAAGCACCGGTCAATGGGTTTAAAATATTTTATGTAAAACTACATTTTGTGTCGAGTCCGTAGGACAATACGTGGACCAAAACGGAGTCCGGAAACTCCGAAACAGAGAAAATGAAGTTTCAGTATGTATCAGCTCAGCATCGCGACGTGGAAGCTTAAGTGTCGAGATGCTCCAAAGTGCGAGAGCAACTGCGAGAGCTGAACGTATCGGCGTCGCGACGTGAAAGAGAAATGTGTTGCAATGCTCCTAGGTCTGATGCTCGGTGTCGCGACGCGGATGAGTCAGAGTCGCGACGCTGCCCTAGGCAATGAGCATTTTTCTACTTCAAATCAATACTAAACACTTCTAATTTTCTCCTAATACTTCAAATACACATAAAATCCAATTTTAGCATCATAACCACCATCAACATATGTTATACCACTAGCATAAATGTATTCTAAATACTTATATGTATTTGTTTGAATCAAAAAACACAAATCAATTTAGAATCCTACTATGAAATATCTTATGAACTATTCTAGTTCACCCAAAGGTGGTCAAATGATTCTAGAATGGTAGTTATAGCTCTAAGCTTTAATCTGAGTTCGAAACTCTTATTAATTGTTCCATGTCCAACATGAACATCTTTCACCTAATTAACAAGCATATTGTGTTTATACTTCCAAAGCATCCTAACAGAATTTAATAGCCTTATTTCAATTTTAAGCTATGTAATCATGCATCCAATACATAAATAATCACTATATGTCTCACTAATGAAAACTCACTAATGAAGAACATAGCTTAGGAGAAGATCAAGTATTACCTAGTAAGCTTGATACAAAGATCCAATCTTATTCTCCTTATTGAAATGGCTGAAGAAATTCTATGGTTTGCAAGCTTGATTAAAACATTCATAAAGCTTGCTATTTATAGCAAAACTTAGGCAATTTTAATTAATAAAAGTTCTAATCAACTTTTTGTTGGACAATTATGACCCATAGCATCACTATTTGTAAAAGACATTGTGGTTTTTGTACAAATTAACTATGTGACAATAGAACTTGCATTTTATCATTTTGTAATTAGATTACTTGTATATATAAATGATAAAAGTCCTTATGATTAGTTCTGGATTATAAGATACGAGACAATATCAATCCACGAAGGTTTAATCATTAAATATCTCTAGTCGTAGTATTATCGAGACTGGACATCGATAATGCAGAATAGACTAGTATTGCACTTGTGCGCGTTATGGGAGCATAACGGCATAGTTCTCATATATTTAAGTATTGGATACTTATGCAAGTGTGATAGGAGGTTGTGTTTACCGATGGTACGGAAATAGCTTCGCTCTGGATAGACCCCGCGGAATCCCATTGGTAGTGTGATTATGTGTCTATGGGAATCCGCTTCAGGGTAGGAGTATTTGGTCTTAACATGAGACTTGCATCGCTAGTACTTGCGACAATCAATACGCTTTGGTTTTGGTCATCCGGGACTTTAACAGGTTCTTTGTACTCCTCTTCTGGGTTTATTGAGAATCGTAGTGTATTGGGTGTGATGTCAAGACGGAAGTATCACTTCAGTCATATGGAGATGATGATCACGCAGGGATACAGAACCGGTTCTCTATTATGTTGCAACTATCGGGATAATATGACAAGGTCATGATTATCCGATTATAGAGACTAGTTGCTTGTGATTCGATATATGCTTCGTACGGGGCAGACACTATTCCAGCCCCAGGCCTTGCATGTGACATGAGATACTAGCTCGTAATACGCAATACTACGTATACTACGCCTGTTATAAATTATATATTCCTTAAAGAATATTTCTGGAAAATTGGGTAGGCACGGTGCTTTGCTAGAAGCCAACCATGTCTCGTAAATCGGTAAGAACGTGGTACGAGGTACGCACGTGTTCGGATAGTCCGACGACCGGATTTACTGCCAACATATCCAGGGATCTCATGGGTCGCTTCCCGAAGATTCACCGATGACGTATGAATCAAACATAATTAATCTAGGATTAATTATAAGAGAGAGAAAATTAATTTAGGATTAATTACGACAAGATTTTATCTGAGATAAAATTCTATTAGAAGAGAGAGAACGATTAATTCGGAATTAATCGATAAAATAATATATTCGATATATTAAATGAAATTAGATTTCATAACGGAATTAAAATTGGATTTTAATTCGGGCGAACGAATTAATTTAGAATTAATTCGCGAGCGATTTTAATAGTAATTTTTCTAGGCATAATTATTTAATTAAATTTGATTTAATTAAGTCGCAACGGAAAATTCGTTAATTCGGAATTAACGAACCCGAGCCCGGAATGTGTTTACGGGCCCACTCGGATTTTGAATCAAGTGGGGCCCACAAGTCACATCACAGGTCACATTATCTAGTCACTTTAATCAACTTTTTGGTGATAGAATTTGGTGGGTTGTTGATGACTTGTTTAACACACTAGTTGGTGAGATGATGGACATCTACCAAACATAAGATTTTTGGTATATATCTTTTTTTGTTTTTTGGAAATCAAATTACAAGTCAACATTCATCTCTCCTCATCTCTCTCCATTCACGCACAAAGCAATTTTTTCTCTCCCAACTTGGCTTGGCCGAGAGTTTCAAAGAACAAAGGAAAAATTGTTGCAATTTTTTCAAGTGCTAGCACACTCAAGGAATCATACAAAGGTGTTAGGGAAACTTTTCCCATTCAGCTTGGAATCAAAGATCAAAGCTTAGAGCTTATTCATTCATACAAAGAGAAGCTTGGAGCACTTCACAAGGAGCAAATTTTTATTCTCTACACATCCTATAACCGTTCAAAGTGAGTATATTTCTGCAATACTTCCTTTCATATTCACATGATTTTATGCTTGAATTGATCTTGGTTTGACCTTAGAAACCCAACACTTTTATATGGGCTTAATCTAATTTGTCCAAATATATATAATTAGGTGTGACTAATCACCCTTGTCTACCACTTTGATTTAATCTAATTAAATCAAGACAAATATTAGGAAATGAATTAGTACAATGTTTGCCCCTTTGATTTAATCCAATTAAATCAAGTCAAAAACACCTATAATTACATATTTACAATTACCAAAATATCCTCAAATGGAAGAGATATTTATGAATTTATAATTAAACCATTGTGTAATTATTGGATTAATCTAATTAATCTAATTAGGTCAAAGTAAATAATCAATGCTATCCAATAACATTTGATTATCTTGGTTGATAATTATAATATCGAATATTATCTTTTATCAAAATTAATCGGCTACCCAAGTGCTCAATGGGTACACTTCATATTGGGACTCTCTAAGTTCAGACATGTTCGTCATATAAGCCTAGCTAATATGTACGCAATTCGGCCACCTCTAATTCGTGAAGAACACGAATGACCTTTCTGAACTATACAAGTCGAGGTCATCACATATGTTTATCGATCCTTTCATCGTAGGCTATCCGAGTTGTTCTTAGGAAACATAGAATATATCGTCAAGTTTCCGAGGCGTACATCTCATGTCGACATGTTCACAATTCTTTATAACTGATGTGATCCACCCTAGGTGATCGGCATTGGCCAAAGTCTTTAAGATTTGTGACTTACTCAAATGGATACCTGAACCCTCTTATGGTACACATACGGTCCGACGGATCCTATCTTGATTAGCACTTGATTAACGAGTACATCGGTCCACACCCAACGAACATCTAGAGGGCGGACCGTGAAAGATTTCTGACATATATGGCATTAAAGTGTGGAGGATCTCACACAAAATCAATGCTATTCTATAGTCAAATGATTACATATGCTACTCGACTCGAGGAAATTCCTATTGACGGTGGTGTGTACTTCCAACTATTAGGAATCACCTGTGAGTCATTTGGTATTCGGTCAAACCAACACTCACACGTCTATACGAGCTTTCAAAGCTCATGGTACATTAGGTTAAACTATTGGCACTCTAATTCCAATATACGACATGTGCTAGTCTTATAGGTTATAGGAATTCGACCGTATTCCAAAACCAAGGACTAGGAATATTTAATTTAAGAATAGTTTACAATAGTAATACTTATCCCAATGTCTGACCACCTAGTGTCCAGTATTACTACAAGACTATTCTAAGTTCGATGTCATTCTTAACATATTTATACATCAATCTAATATGCATAATGACAAAACCATTAATAAGGTTTGAAATGAAAATTTAGTGATTTTATTAATAAATAATAAAATTTACAATACATTATTCAGATTTACGCTCCAAGCACCAACTCAAATAAAATTCACATATAAAACCCTTTGTGGTACAGGAGGAAGTATAATATCACCTTGGTCATCCCACCTCGATATAGTTAATGATGACAATGAGTTGGGTATGGTACGGGGATGTCAATACCCATACCCTGTTGGGGTTTTATCAAAAAAATGGTGGCGCAGTGGAAGAAGCGCGGTTCGGGCGAAATTGAAAATTAAAATTTTTAAACTTACGACTATTAAACATCTAATATTAAAAATTCATTCATATTTCACCTAAACATATTTATTCCATATCATATAGCGACATAAATAATAAAGAAACACCGCAAAACATTTACGAAAATGTTTTTCCATAAAATAGTATAAAACGCATTTCCGGCCGAACCGACCGACCAATGCACATGGGGACTACCCAGGTCAGCCCCAAAAACATTTAGACAGTTCGTGGGCTGCCTGAACAGTGACCAGTTCACTGTTTGGGCATCTGTTACCGTTGGACAATTATGACCCGTAGCATCACTATTTGTAAAGTACATTGTATTTTTGTACAAATTATCTATGTGACAAAAGGAAATTGTTATTTTATCATTATTATAATTAGATTACTTGGATATATATTAATGATAAAAGTCCATATGGTTAAATTGGAATAATAAGATATGAGACAATATTAATCCACGAACGATTTAATCATTAAATATCTCTAGTCGAAGTATTATCGAGACTGGATATTAATAATGCGGAATAGACTAGTATTACACTTATGCGCGTTATGGAAACTTAACGGCATAGTTCTCATATATTTAAGTATTGGATACTTATGCAAGTGTAATAAGAGGTTCTGTTAGCCGTTGAACCGGGAACAGTTCGCTCTGGATAGACCCACTCGGAATCCCATTAGTAGTATGACTATGTGTCTATGGGAATCTGAATTAGGGTAGGTGTATGTGATCTTTAACCTGAGACTTGCGTCGCTATTACTTGCGACAATCAGTTTACTTTAGTATTGGTCGTCTGGAGATTTAACAGGTTCTGTGTACGCCTGTATTGGGTTTACTGAGAATCGTAGTGTATTGGATGTGATGTCAAGATGAGAGTATCACTTCAGTCATATGGAGATGATGGTCACACAGGATACGAAACTAGTACTCTTAAAAGCTGCAGCTATCGAGATAGTATGACTAGGTCATGACTTCCCGATTATAGAGATTAGTTACTCGGGATCCGATAAATGCTTCGTACGGGGTAGACACAGAGCCAGCCCTAGGCCTAGCATGTAACATCCGATACTGGATCATATTACGTATTACATAATATTAGTATTACTACGCCTGATACAGATGATATTCCTCGGTAAAAATATTTCTGGAGAATTGGGTAGGCACGATGCTTTGCTAGAAGCCAACCATGTCTTGTAAATCGGTGAGAACATGATACGGGGTATGCACGTGTTCGGATAGTCCGATAACCGTATTTACTGCCAATATATCCAGGAATCTCTTGGGTCGCTTCCCAAAGATTCACCAATGACATTTGACTCAGATAGATTTAATCTGGGATTAATTGCGACAAGAATTAATCTGGGATTAACTTCGTATAGAAGAGAGAACGCGATTAATTTAAAATTAATCGATAAAATAAATTTAATAGTTAAATTGGATTTTTTTATTTAATTTATTTATTTGTGGCTAAAATAATATATCAGATATATTAATTGAAATCGGATTTCAATACGAAATTAAAATTTGATTTTAATTCGGGCGAACAAATTAATTCGAAAGTGACTATCGTAATAATTTTGCGAGGCATAATTATTTAATTAAATTGGATTTATTTATAGCGCGATGGTAAATTCGTTTGATCGGAATTAAACGAACCCGATAATATTACTCATGACTTTGCGTGTGTCTTTTTGTGTTTTGGGAACACAAAATATCTTTGACTTTAGTGGGCCCAAGTCAAGTTGTGTGTTGTGTAAGCCAACTCAAATTTTGAATTTAAAATGTGGTGGGACCAATGACTTACATCAAATGTCTATTGTTGATGGAAGTAGTTGACTTATTTAATTAATTATCATTTAACACACACACCTACCAAGTTTTGGAAACAACACACTCTCTCTCTTTCTTTTTCACCATTGCCGATTCTTCTCTCCATTGGAAGTGAAATTTTTGCAACATAAACAACACGCTTGGAGCTTCATCCAAAATAATTAATTCAAAATTTCTCCAAATTACAATGTAAATGATTCCGCCACTTTTCTTGTAATTTTCACACATATAATCATGTTTAGGATCTTATGGCACGCCTTAGAGAATAATAATGGTATCTAGAGCCTTGCTAATTAGGAATTTTTGCTTGGATCATGAAAATTCAAAATTGAGTTGTTGGTTGATGTTAGATGATGATAACTTGGAGTTGTGCATTGTTGGATTGTTGAAAAATTAATTGGATCAAATTTCCCTAATTTCCCTATCATGGCCGAATATTACCCTAGTGTAACCCATGGTGATTTTTAAATTTTGACACTTGGATGTGTTAATGGCATGATATATATGTTGAATGTTGATTTAATTGGATTGGAATCAGATTGAATGTTAATTTCTTGTCATTGCTCTGAATTAGCATGTTTGTTGGAGACTTGATTTTGCTTCAATTTATGTAGGACATGAATTGGAATGATAAGCATGATTAATTAGATTAATTAATATTTTGGAAATGTTAGATTAATTAATTAGTTATGTTAATTACACTTAAAATAGATTAATGTAATATTTGGAATATTGTATTATTGTAAATTAGTCCCTAAAATACTAAATGGGCTAATTTGGTTATATTTAGATTAATAGGCTTAGTTGGGCCAAGTTTGATTGTGGACAATTGGGTTGGATCCAATTGGGCCTAATGGGCCAAAATTAATTTATGGCATAGGGTGATTCCTAAATGGGCCAAGGCATTATGGGTTTGATCCATAATGGCCAAAAGTCCATACCTAAAGAATTAATTAAAGCCCATTGGACCTAATAGAATTGGCATTGGATGCTAAATGGGCCTTTGAGACCATTTGGATTGGATTTGGAATCCAAATCTAAAAAGGCATTATTGTAATAGAATAAGTGTAATTGTCTAATTTGGAATTAAACTTGAATTAGTATTGAATACAATTTAAATTGGATTTAATATTGTAGTTCGATATAATTCAAGAATATTTGCTTTGAGTATTTATTCTTAAACAAGTTGGACTCGCGCAAATTAAATCGTTGTATGAACATTGGATGGTCATTAATTGAAGAATTAATTAATTGGATTACATTGATTGACATCATGTTATGTGTGAATGCTTGGATGTATTTGTTTGAATAATGTATATCAGATGAATATTAGATAGGTGGGGGCAATTTTGGAAATTGTTGTAAATATTGTATTTATTTGAAATTGGACCTGCGTGTCCAGCCTATCACCTATTATTCTCATTGTATTTCTCTTCTCACCAATTTCCCTCAATGTAAATGAGATTCTTATAGTGTTATGTAATTGGGTATATAAAAGATTGTAAAGTGCTAGCGGGAAAAGAAAAGAAAGAGATTTGTTCTAGGAACAAAATGTATATGAATATCCATCCGCATATCATTATTATATTTATCGCGCCTTATTATGCTTTTAGAATGCATGTTTAAGGGTGTATGATGAGACCTAATCAAATATAATAAGTTGGTTGCCAATTTATGAAAACGCCCTCGCATTTAATATTAAGTGTTTCCTTCCATTGAGTGGTTCTCTCTCAAGATCCAAGATTGGCTTTGATTTGTTGGCCAAAGTCAAGATCATTGTCTATCACAGATGTGTTTGAACCATGAAAGCTTTGTTAATATCGCATGTCTTGGGCAGTTGTGACTTGTTGGCCAAAGTCAAGGTCACTTTTGTTCATCGTCGTGGATTACGAAGCTTTCCCACTGTCAATAGGTCGCGCTTAACTGGAATCATTAAGCTTGTTGAGCCAAAGCCAAGGCTTAGTTGATTCAGAGGAAACAAGTTAGGAAATATATTAGATATATGTTTCGGACTTGGATGTCCACCTACCGGATCTAGGAATTGGATGGGATCCAATTGATCTTAGAGATCTACCTAGTTAAATTTTATACAGCTTGTTGGCCAAAGTCAAGGTTGTGTATTATTTAACGGGATCCTAGCCCACTAGGAAACTAGGTTTCCCGAGTACTCAACGGAGGGTTAGAGGCTCGCCGAAAATTAGTGGGAGGCTAGTATTAAATTTGCAATTTCGTTTAATACTCGCTAATATGCGCGCTCTATTATTATTATTATTTCTCATTTTTATATATATTAGTTGGACTGATATTATTCATTTATTGTTTTCTTTGAACAGTTAGATTGTACTCAACACTACTCCATTTGTAGTTGGTTATATAGTTGGACTATAGTAACCAGTGCATTTGAGTGTACCCGAAATATTTGATTGGATAGTTGGACTATAGCAATCAAAATGGCTGGAAAGATAAGCGTTAGAGACATAATCATGGGTGAGAATGTCTTTAACGGTGTAAATTTTCCAGACTGGGAAATGAAACTCAAGATAGTCCTAAGAGCTGAGAAGTTGCTCTATTTGATAGAGAGACCTCTCGGGCCTGAGCCCGGACTTGAGCGGCCAGTAGAGTATGGGCTTTGGAAGACTCACCATGATGATAACTTTATTGTTCAATCTGTTATGCTTGCTGCAATGACTCCTCAATTTCGTCGTCAGAACAAAGGATTGGATCCTTATGCGATGATGTTGAAGTTGAATGATCTTCATAGATCTAATCTTAGATCTCAGAAGTATGATTTGCAGAAGAAGCTCTTTCGCTCTTGTATATTAGAGGGTACATCTTTCGAACACTACGTTCTCAGATGATTGCTGACATCGAACAATTGGATCAGCTGGGCATTACCTTCGAGGCCGAGACTTCCATAGATTTTATCTTACAGTCTCTGCCCGACTGCTGGGGCGGGTTTATCATGAACTATAATATGATGAACCAAGAGAAAACTCTTGGAGAGTTAATGGCTATGCAGAAAGAGGCAGAGCCAGAGCTTCAGAAAGGCAAGAAGCGCGAGGCGCATCTTACTTCAATATCCAAGAAGGCCAAGGCTTGGCCGAAGACTTCTAGGGATGTGAAAAAGAAGAAGAAGGGCAAGGCTCAATCATCACAGTCTTCTGGGAAGACAATGGACAAATCCCAAGACGTATGCCTACACTGTGGCAAACGGGGTCACTGGAAGCGTGACTGTCGTAAGTTCAAGGCGGACTTGAAGGAAACAAGACGAGTAAGGGTGGCAGAAAAGCCCGAAGCCCGGCCGGGCTTTGGCCCGGGCCGGGGTGGAAAAAGCCCGGGCTGGGCCGGGCTTTCCAATTTTGGCCCAGGCCCGGCCCGGGCCAAAATAAAAAAAAATAAAAAAACATAAAAAAATATATATATATATATTTTAATATGTTTGTATCATTTTTATTTATTTTTAGCATTTAAATTGTTAATTTATCAATGAAACTTGTGATTTATTTATAAATTGTCTTTGTATATAGTGTAAATGTATTTTAATATTTATATATTATATATATTTTTTAATTTTTTTTTTAAAATTCGGGCCCAAAAAAAGCACGGGCCCGAGCTCGGCCCGGAAGACTCCCGGGCTGGGCTTTTCCCGGGCCTGAGCTTTTTTTTCGTTGGCCGGGCTCGGGCCGGGCTTGTCAAAGCCCGGGCCCGGCCCGACCCGTTGCCACCCTTAAAGACGGGCAAGGCTTAGGCTTCAGGTATGTTTGTTATTGAAATAAACATGTCTACTACTAGTTTTAAAAATTGGATTTTTGATACTGGATGTAGTACACACATATGTACTGATGTGCAAGATCTGCAGATTAGCAGGAGACTGGCTTCATGGGAGATCGACATACGAGTCGGAAATGGGACGAGAGTCGCTATTTTGGCCGTTGGCACCTATGTTTTGAATCTGCCCTCAGGGCATGTACTTACATTAGGCGACTGTTATTTTGTACCTAGTTTGACTATGAATATTATCTTTGTATCTAGTTTAACCTGATGCGGGTATACCTTTGTATTCATGAACACTGGGTGTTTTGTTTATAAAGATGATATTGAGATATGTACATCAGATGTGAATAATGGTCTTTATATTTTGAATATAAACGAATCTCAAACATATAACATGACAAACAAAAAGTTCAAATTGAGTAAAACAGATTAGACTTATTTGTGGCATTGTCGTCTGGGACGTATGTGGGCGGTTAGCCCTCGTTCATAGTGACGTATGCAGGCCCATGTCTAACCAGACTAGAGGTGGATATGAATACTTTGTAACCTTTACGGATGATGCATCGCGTTATGGTTATGTGTATCTTATGAAACACAAGTCGGAAACTTTTGAGAAATTCAAAGAGTTTCGACACGAAGTAGAAAAAAAAACTGGTAAAAGTATTAAAATATTGCGGTCGGTCCGTGGTGGAGAATACTTAAGCAATGAGTTTCAATATTACTTGAAAGAATATGGTATTCTTTCACAGTGGAACTCCTCCCGGAATACCTCAATTGAACGGTGTGTCCGAACGGAGAAACCGAACTTTATTGGATATGGTAAGGTCAATGATGAGTCGCACAGAGCTACCGGTTTCCTTCTGGGGATACACATTAAACAGTGCAATATTTAGCTAGTATTTTTAATTCCTAGGCCACGGATACGCTACATCGATCCAATCTGGATATGGCTTTCGATATCTTGGGCGAATTGGCCATATCCATATACCAAACTGATTCTGAAGAATCTTGGTCATCTGTTCTCTCCACATATCATTGCTGTTGAATGGCATTGCTATGGGGGTGGTTGTGGTCCTCCCACAAGTGGGACATAGTCGTGACTCTGCCATTGTGAAGCCTGAAGACCTTGGGGCAACACCACTTCATGTTGTGCCATATTTGGCCCTTGGTGTAGGTTTGGCCCTAGATGTGGGTCATTGCCTCCAGGACTTATTCCCCCCTGGAAGTCGTAGGGGCAATGACCCCTTGTTGAGGAATATTGCTCGGACCAGTCTTATGACTGCTTGGTGCAGAAGGAAGTGTAGTCCACGGTAGGGTTGTTCCCCCGTTTACACACTTGGCCATTAACTCATTTAATGAGCTTAGGTGTTTGGCCATATTTTCATAATGTGAGTTACTAGTCGAAAGAAACTTATCTATGATGTGAGCATTTTGAAGCCTAACCTGTTCGACAACATCCTGTGTGAACTCGCCGAACAAGGCGCGAACCGCGTTAGGGCTGAGCTCTCACATAGGTTCATATCGACTAGCATCTGCCGGACCCTCGAAATGGCCTACTACGGCTGGAACTTGGGGCTGGTTGGTTTGCTCCAGTCCCATTTGTTGGACAATTATGACCCATAGCGTCACTATTTGTACATATCATGGTGTTGTTGTACAAATTAACTATGTGACAAAGGAGATTGCTCTCTTATCATTTGTGATTAGATCACCAAGATGTATAAATGATAGGAGGTCCCTATGATTTGTTCCTGGATTGAGAATGATATGAGACAATATCAGTCCACGAAGGATAAATCATTAAATATCCCTAGTCAGAGTATTATTGAGATTGGACATCGATAAATGCGTAAAAGACTAGTATTACACTTATGCGCGTTGTGAGGGCACAACGGTATAGTTCTCATATATTTGGGTATAGGATACTCATGCAAGTGTAATAGGAGGTTGTGTTTTACCGATGGTACGGGAAACAACTTCGCTCTGGATAGACCCCCTCAGAATTCCATTGGTAGTATGACTATGTGTCTATGGAAGTCCGAAATCAGGGTAGGTGTATTTGGTCTTAACCTGAGACTTGCACCGCTAATACTTGCGATAATCAATATACTTTGGTTTTGGTCGTCCAGGGCTTTAACCGGTTTTTCTGTGTACGCCTCTTCTGGGTATATCGAGAATCGTAGTATGTTGGGTGTGATGTCAAGATGGAAGTATCACTCCAGTCATAGTGGAGATGATGGTCACGTAGGATATGGGAATGGTTCTCTTAAATGCTGCAGCTATCGGGATATTATGACAAGGTCATGTATATCCAATTATAGAGACTAGTTACCAGACATCTGACATGTGCTTCGTACGGGGTAGACACAATTCCAGCCCCAGGCCTAGCACGTGATCATCCGATACTGGATCGACATACACAATACTACGTATACTACGCCTGATATAGATCACTATATTCCTGTAAGGATATTTTTGGAGAATTGGGTAGGCATGGCGCTTTGCTAGAAGCCAACCTTGTCTACTGGTACTTTTTAAGTCTTAAAGGAAGACATACATGGATGGCAATATATCAACGTATAAAGCTAGGCTTTTAGCGGAAAGGTATCGTTATCAACATTGTGTTGATTACGATTCAACCTTTTACCTGTTGCCACGGTAAATCCATTTGGATAATGTTTGATAATGCTGAATGTTTCATTTATGAAATATGTCAGCTGAACGGGAAAATCGCTTTCCTGAAAAGGAAACCTTTTGGAGGATGTTTACAACATCCTGTCAGTTTTGTCGTAACAAAACTAGCAAACAAGGTTTGCAGGTTATTCGATCCATGTTTGGATTGAAGCAAACATTAGGTTCTTGGAATTTTCGTTTTGATGTAATCATAATAGTTTATGATTTAATTCAAAACGAAATGATTCTTGTGTATATAAGGAGGTTAGTGGGAGCGCAGTGACAATAATGTCATACAATAATGATAATATGTGTCATTTCTTGGAAATGATATTCCCATACAACAATCGACGAAAGCTTGGCTTTCGAGAAAAATTCTCCGTGGAATTCTTGGGAGAAACAACCTTTATTCTAGGAATAAAGATCTTATGGGAAAGATTTAAAGTTGTTAATACTCTCCGGGAACTCGTACATTGAAAAGTGTACGTAACCTGGTGTCTCATACGCTTTGAGCATGGATTCACAAACAGGCCAATCCAAGTGATAGTCACTGGATTGATATTAAGAACATCCGTTAGTATCTTAGAGAATTAAGGATGCTGTCTTAATTTGTGGAGAATGAGAACTTGAAGTGACTGGGATCACTACTGCAAGTTTCCTAAACCAATAAAACGACTATAAGTCACAAAACGGTACTATACAGTTTGAATAACGGAACAGTGAGTTGGAAATATTCCAAGCAAGCTACCGTTACCGAATAAGCAACAAATGCGGGTTATTGCTGCAGCTGAGGCAGCAATAGAAGCCTTCTGGGTCGACAACAAATCTAATTAGATTAGATATAGTTCTGTTAGCAGCTGAGCTAGGCTACAGCACAGGCTAAAAGATTAATGGTCTCATCAACGATCCAGATACATACTTCGATATTCATCTGATTTGTTCGAATCATATATCGTGGTGATATGATGATCGAATAAATCGCATCATATGATAATCATGAAAATCCGCTGACGAAAGCATTTCTCAGCAGTTTGAGCCAACAGTACATAGTTCGGGTATCAGACACTCGAGTGACTGACTATAGGCCAAGTGGGAGATTGTTGGACAATTATGACCCATAGTGTCACTATTTGTACAGATCATGGTGTTGTTGTACAAATTAACTATGTGACAAAGGAGATTGCTCTCTTATCATTTGTGATTAGATCACTAAGATGTATAAATGATAGGAGGTCCATATGATTTGTTCCTGGATTGAGAATGATATGAGACAGTACCAGTCCACGGAGGATAAATCATTAAATATCCATAGTCAGAGTATTATCGAGATTGGACATCGATAAATGTGTAAAAGACTAGTATTACACTTGTGCGTGTTGTGAGGGCACAGCGGCATAGTTCTCATATATTTGGGTATAGAATACTCATGCAAGTGTAATAGGAGGTTGTGTTTTACCGATGGTACGGGAAACAACTTCGCTCTGGATAGACCCCCTCAGAATTCCATTGGTAGTATGACTATGTGTCTATGGAAGTCCGAAATCAGGGTAGGTGTATTTGGTCTTAACCTGAGACTTGCACCGCTAATACTTGCGACAATCAATATACTTTGGTTTTGGTCGTCCAGGGCTTTAACCGGTTTCTGTGTACGCCTCTTTTGGGTATATCAAGAATCGTAGTGTGTTGGGTGTGATGTCAAGACGGAAGTATCACTCCAGTCATAGTGGAGATGATGGTCAAGTAGGATACGGGACTGGTTCTCTTAAATGCTGCAGCTATCGGAATATTATGACAAGGTCATGTATATCCAATTATAGAGACTAGTTACTAGACATTCGACATGTGCTTCGTACGGGGCAGACACAATTCCAGCCCCAGGCCTAGCACGTGCTCATCCGATACTGGATCGACATACACAATACTACGTATACTACACCTGATATAGATAACTATATTCCTGTAAGGATATTTCTGGAAAATTGGGTAGGCATGGCGCTTTGCTAGAAGCCAACCTTGTCTTGTAAATCGGTATAAACGTAGTACTAGGTACTTACGTGTTCGGATAGTCCAACAATCGAATTTACTGACAACATATCTGGGGATCTCATGGGTCGCTTCCCGAAGATTCACCGATGACGTATGACTCACACTTTTAATTAATCTGGGATTAATAAGAAGAGAGATAAAATTAATCTGGGATTAATTGCGGAGATATTTTATCTGGGATAAAATATTAATTAAAGAGAGAAAACGATTAATTTGGAATTAATCGATTAATTAATATATTTGATATATTAAACGAAATTGGATTTCGACGCGGAATTAAAATTAGATTTTAATTTGGGCGAACAAATTAATTTAGAATTAATTTGTTAGCGGCGTGAATAGTGATTTTGCTAGGCATAATCATTTAATTACGTCGCAACGGAAAATTCGTTAATTTGGAATTAACGAACCCGAGCCCGAGAGTGTTTGCGAGTGTATTCGCATTTCGAATTCGAATGCGGCACACAAGTCACCTCAAGCGTCAAATCGCTAGTCACATCAAGCGTCAAATCATTTGTCACTTGATTGATGTGACAACTAGTCACTTTGAGTGATGGAAGTTGTTTGGTTAGTGAATGAGTGTGAAACACTCAAGGTTGGTGAAAAGCTTTTTGAAAGCAAATTTAATATATCTTTATTTGATTTTTTGAAAATCAAATATGTGTATTAGATACACAATTTACCATAAACTTGAACCAACTTATCTCTCTCTCCTACTCTCCCTCTTATTCACGCCCAAGGGGCTGAATTTCTTTCTTCATGAACTGCTCACTGCCGTGAGCTATAGGAAGAGAAATGTGAAGATTTTGTTGCAATTTTTCACATGAGCTAGCACTCAAAGAGACATACGAAGGTGATAGGGAAACTCACCCGTGTGCTTGGAATCAACACAAGCTTGGAGCTTGCCTTGAAGATGATCCAAAGCCGAATTTGGAGGAGGACAAAAGGTGGACTGCCGTGAGCTGTGACAGTGGGCAGAAACCAGATTTTTGTTCGTCGTCGCGTCGCTCAACCGATCGATGTGAGTATTCCGCAACTCCCTCGATGTATTCGCACTTGTTTCATGCGTGATAATTGATCATTGGGACCTTAGAGAATTCCAACACCCTTTCCTCCGTACTTGAGCTAGTTTGAGTGTTTCTTTTCGGAGGCATTTCCACTTTTTACACCAATTCTCCCACTGTGGTCGCCAAAAATTGTTTGCACAATTTTCCGTCAAAAGAGCCTGTAAGGTTCAATCCTCCTGAGACACAGTCCCAGCAAGGGGTGTTTGATTAAATGAACAAGCCTCCAAGGGGCACAAGCACACAAATTACAGTCCTAAAATTACAAAGCTACGAAATAAAAATGAAATGCTCGTTTTGAGCCTTCATTTTGTTCGAGCTTTCTTCTTTGCATGAAAGAGCCTTTTATAGTGGATTTTGTTAACTGTTTGGACGGTTTCAATCTGTAGCTTCTCTGCAACTGCTAGATCATGCCTCCAACCGTTGAGTTGTGTGCTATAACCGCCTGATCATGGGGGGAATTGTTGGATTGTGCGCGATGAACTGCCAGGTTGTAGGTGACAGTCTAACCGTTTAAATCGTGGGATCAACCGCATCATGTATCAGTCGTCCTGGCTCTTTTGTCGCCCTAGTTGTTGTGTCATCTAGCGATCGTCCTGATTTTTTTTCCATTGTCGCCCTATTTGCAAATCATTATGTGGCGTGATGCCTATTCATTCTGCTTGCTTTCGTCCTCTACTGATTCATTCGTCCTAGGGCGATTTTCTTTTGTCAACAAACATATTTCGAGACAATCGTCAATTTTACGGTATAAAACCCAACACTGAACTAGAGATTGATACTTTTAGATACGAGTGGGTTAAGTATGTGTGGAAACTTGCTGCTATATATGAA
Organism: Zanthoxylum bungeanum; assembly: GCA_019454045.1. NCBI lineage: Eukaryota > Viridiplantae > Streptophyta > Magnoliopsida > Sapindales > Rutaceae > Zanthoxylum > Zanthoxylum bungeanum. The sequence continues at coordinate 56,806 of SKCR01041888.1, read as the reverse complement.
ATTTAAGGTAATTTAACTTTTTGAAGAAAATAATTGCATACTTTATATACATTATTTATTATATGTGATTTTTTGTTATCTGGATGCTTGTAGCGAGGCTGACGATCCTGCTCTTGAGCAGCAGCAACTTAAGGTCTTGTACTCTTGTCATTTCTTTCAGTTCTCTTTTAAGAAGTTATTATACAGACTAAATTTAACTTAGGATAATTTTATATAGTTTTAAATTATTTGTGTTTACGCTGGTTTCTTAAAGCTATAACTCTTTACTGAGTTCATAATTAAATAGTTATTCTAATTTTGGAATGGGAAGATTTTTTGGTTGTAATTATTGATATGTTGTGAGTGTGTAATTACATGAATTCAATTGGAAAATAGAATGATGATTTCAATTTTTTTTTTTTTTAAATTACCTAAAAGATGACGGTTATTAAATAAAAATGTCATATGTTTGTTCAGAAAAGATGACAGTTATTAGATAAAAATTGTCATCTTTTACAAAGAAAAAGATTATGGTGTTTAGATTTATTCAAATTTTTTATATTATACCTCTTCTAATCATCACAACCATATCAAATAAATTTTTTATAAGATTCAATCATTTTTAAAATTAAAAAAATAAACAAATATTCCATGAAATTAAAAATCTATAAATATTAAATAAACTAATAATGAAACAAAAGTGAAATATAAAATAACAATGTATTATAATTAGACTTTAAAAATTTAATAAAATATAATTATTCAATTAATTCGGTTCAATTTCATTTTTTTAGTTTAAAAATTAAACTAGTTCGGTTCGGTACAATTTTTTCAATTAAGAAACATAAAAATTATTTTCAAAACAATAAAATTATCTGTTAAATTTGATTTTTTCGATTTAGATCTTTTATTTCTACCCTTAATTCTCCATTCCCAAATTAGAATGGGACCAACAATTTACACTCTTACTTAAAAATGAAAATAAATAATAGAACTGAAAATTATTCACTATTCTCATTCCTCTCTCCCATAAATAAGCACACCCTAAATTATGTCTTTACCATAAAGGGTAATAAAAAGCTAAAAAGAAGATTCAAAATCAAAAATCAAATTCGAATGAAAGGGATTGTAAAACGTTCACTTGTATTTAATAAAACAGAAATTATCAATCGTATACTCAAATTTGATATATATATATAAGTTAAACATTTTTGAGTTTCATCATTGTGTCACATGCCAACTTCATTTTAAGTTATAAAATTAAATTAATAAATTTATTAAACAAAAATTATATTACAATAAAAATACATATTATAATATCCTATTAAAAAATATTATTAAATTATCTACGATTAATTTTATCTCTACAATTAATTTTTTATTATGAAATTATAAAATTAAAATATCTCTACAATTAATTTTTATTATTAAATTATAAAATTAAAATAATAATTTATTAATATAAGAAATCTATTACAATATAAGAATATAATCTACTATTAAAGTAAAAAAACCTATTAAATATTTTTAAGTCTCCTCATTACGCCACGTGCCGGCTTCATATTAAAGTTATAAAATTAAATTAATAAATTAATAAAATAAAAATCATATTACAATAAAAATACATATTATAATTTTATAAGAATTCTATTATAATAAATAAAAATATATTATAGTATCATATTAAGTTAATATCTATATTTAATTTTTTATTATTAAATTATAAAATTAAAATATCTCTACAATTATATTTATTATAAAATTATAAATTATTAGTATAAAAAATATATTACAATACAAAAACATAATCTACTATTAAAGTAAGAAACATAATAATTTAATTAATTAATATTTAAATTTATTATTATTAAATTATTAAATTAATTAAAGAAACCTATTATAATAAGAAAATATATTATAATCTCTCATTTAAAAAAAAACATATGCGGCACTTAATTTATTCAATTAACCTTTACAATTAATTTTTTATTATTAAATTATAAAAATAAATATATTTACAATTAATTTTTTATACATTAAAAACCAATTACAATAAAATACATTATTTAATTTTATAAGAAATGTATTATAATAAGAAAAATTATTATACTATCCTATTATAATTAAACAACACTATTAAATTAATAAATCTATTAAATAAGAACAATATTATAACAATAAAATATATTATACTATCCGATTAATTTTTGAATAATATCACAGATGATGAGTGGTAAATCTATCACTATTTCCCACTCATTTAACCTAATAGTTTGTATAGGTTTCTTGAGTTTTGTGAATATTTTGATGTGTTTTGTGTTATTTGTAGATAAATAAAGTTTCAGGACATTCTGGAGGTGATTTGGAGCAAAACAGTGAAAATGGAAAAATGGGCATTTTGGTAATTTGGGCGCGTCGCGACGCGCAAGCCCTTGCGTCGCGACGCCTAACGTGCACCAAGTCATGCTAATGTGTGCCGGGTCAACGGGTCAGAATTTGAGAAATTTGACTTTGCTAACGTGCGCCGTGCCACGTGTCACCATCACAGCTGATCTGCTAACATGCGCTGTGCCACGTGTCATCATCATACGATGCCGATAGTCACCATCGCCACGTGTCACTCCACGTCATTGCCACATCATCGTCCACATCACCAGGTTGACCGAGTCAACATGCCACCTCACTGCCACGTCATCATCAGCCAATCAGGAAGTGCCACGTGTCGCAATTCTATGGTGCCGACAGTCACTTTGCCACGTGTCGCCACGTCACCGCCACGTCAGCATCAATTATTGGCTCTCTAATCCTTATCTGACATGTGACCGATAAGAATCTAGCCGACCAATCACAAGTCGCCACGTGTCACAATAATTGAGATCCAACCACCCTACCACGTGTCACCTTATCACCTTATGCAGAATCTGCAACTGACGAACCAAAGCGTTCCACGTCGACATAAACTGGCGTCGCGACGCGAGACCCCTACTGACCCCTATAAATAGAACGCGAAATTCTAGTTTCAGTGGTACCACTCTCTCTCATCTCTTTGATGTAAAGAGGGAGTTTCTCTCTCTAGTTTCTTTTAGTTTTTAGTTTTGTAATTAATTTTAATTACATTTTTTAATAATAGTAATTTACTTTTTTACTTTTTTACTTTTTACACTTTTTACTATTCACCATGAGGAGGTAACTTCCCCAACTAGGGTGAAAGATAATTCTTTTACTATTGCTATTTAGATTAATCTCCCTTAAATATAATATATTCACTATTTAAAATATTGACTTAAAAATGATACCGCCAGATTGGTCGGTTGGTAATTCATTTTAATCTGGTTTAAACCTGACTAATCAAGGATACCGCCAGATTGGTCGGTTGGTAATTAAACTTTCTTACCGCCTATATGGCAGGTTCATGGACAAATCTTTTTACCGCCTTAATGGCTGGTTGGTAATGTTATCACAAGTTTATATATTATATTATGCGAGATATCTAAATTAGTAGTAGTAAAAGTAATTCATTTTACCTTAGCATTTTATTTTATTGTAATTTACTTTTCAGTATTTACTTTACCGCATTTTACTTTATGTCTTTTATTTTCAAGTTTTTACTAGCCCTAGTTATGTGTTGTAACTAAATTAGTTATCTGGGGTTGTGATGACTTTTAATATCACCGGTTTATAAGGGGTTAGATTATAGTTTGGGTATTATAAAGATTTATTTATTGAGTCTTAATCTTAATGCTTTTTATTAACTGGCCATTAATAAAATTGAACTGGGAAACTTAAAATGAACTAGACATAGGGATTTTAAGTTTAAGACCTTAGACTCAATAGCCCACGATCTTCTTTGAGGATAGATAACCCTTTAATAGATTTCCTTACAGGATAGACATATACCTGTCGGGCGGGGGTAGCCATAATTGGAACTTAAACTTAATGAATCCAGATAATTTGGTTGACATATACATATGGTTCAATTGGGTTAAACTGGGTATTTGTGTCTGACCATCGACAGAGGCTTACACATAATTTAGTGTTCCAGGTTAATAAATCAATATATTACCCAACTTTAAGATAACCACTTCATCTTTAAAATGATATTGGAAGAAATCACAACCTTAGATAGTTTTTAATATTGAATTTTCTTAAAACCTACTTTCAAATAATTTTATTTACTTGTTTTTTAAATTTAGAATCGTCACCATTTCAAATCAATCAAACAACCTGTTAGATACTAGTAATCATTTGACCTCATAAAATTAATAGATTAGATATTAAGTCCTCGTGGGATCGATATTTTTATTCTACTTAAACGATACGTGCGCTTGCGTTATACGTGTGCGTTTACGCCGGTCAAGTTTTTGGCGTCGTTGCCGGTGACTTATTTATCTTTTACTATTAGTTTAGGGGTTAGATACGTTATTTGTATCTAATTTTTTTTTACTTATTATTGTTGTTTTCTTGTGTTTCAGGTTCTCAGAAACTACATGAGATGAACCAGAAGCTTTGAACTCCGACCGCTTGACCCAGAAATTAAAAGAACTATTAGACAGTTTCGAAGGGAAAGGCGAGAAGGCCAAAAAGCTTTAGTCAACATGGAACCTGAACCGTTGGAGGTTGCACCACTAATTCCCATTCGAGACAGAACCATTCCGGTGGTTGACAGACTCATTTCTTGTATTGTACTTCCTCCCTTACCAAAAAATGTGTGTGACATCAAAACATGCATTCAGATGATTCAGCAGTCAGTTCAGTTCAGGGGGAATGCAACTGAAGATCCTAATGCCCACATCAGTAACTTCCTGGAAGTTTGCGGTACTTTCAACTAAAAAAGAGCATCAGAAGAAGCAATGAGACTGCGAGTTTTCCATATTCCCTGAAAGACAGAGCTAAAGCTTGGCTACATTCACTACCAGCAGGTTCTATCACAACTTGGAACACTTTAGCCACCAAATTTCTTGCAAAGTACTTTCCACCAGCCAGAACCGGAAAGCTGAGGAATGACATCACATCCTTTGTACAACAAGATTCAGAATCCCTCTGCGAACCTTGGGAAAGGTACAAAGATTTGCTCCGGAAATGTCCTCACCATGAGATTCCAAAATGGCTTCAAGTCCAAACATTCTATAATGGGCTTTCTGGAATAATGAGAACCACAATCGATGCTGCTGCTGGAGGAGCCTTGATGGCAAAAGGATAAGATCAGGCCTGAGACCTAATCGAAGAAATGACCAACAACAATTCCTTGTGGCCAACAGAAAGGAGCATGATCCAAAGAATTGCAGGAATTTATGAAAGTGGAGCCAATACAGCAGTCAACGCCAAGCTAGATCAGATATGCAAATTCATGGAGACTCTTACCACTGGATCCACAAGTTCACCAAATAGAGGAGCACCAGAGTCGAACCAATTTGAAGAGACGGTGAATTATGTCAACAATTTCAACAGACAGTGGAACAATCCATATTCCAACACCTACAACCCAGGGTGGAGGAATTATCCCAATTTTTCATGGAGCAACAATTCAGGCCAACAGCAGAACTATCCACCACCTGAATTCCAGCAACATAAAAAAAGCTAGGAGCAGGCAAATGAACCAGGAATAACAGAAGTGTTGACCCACTTGAAAAAGATAGAAGCAAAACAAAACTCTCAAGCAGCAAGATATGATACTATGTTTCAATCTCAAGCAGCAAGATATGATGCTATGTTTCAATCCCAAGCAACATTAATTCAAAGTCAATCTGCTTCTATTAAAGCACTGGAGAATCAAATTGGACAACTGGAAAATGCTCAGAGTTACAGACCGCCAGGTACCCTTCCTAGCAACACAGAGCCAAATCCAAGAAACATGGGGAAGGAGCAATGTCATGCCATCATGTTAAAAAGCGGTACTGAAATCAACAAAGATGTTGGAGCCAAAACAGCTGCTGAGGAAGTTCCAAATGAAACAAAGCAACAGATGGAGGAAAAAGAAGCAAAGGAAAACGAACAGATCATTTCACCTCCACCTTTTCCTCAACCTCTTCAGAAGAACAAATTGGACAAGCAGTTTTCTCGGTTCCTAGAGATCTTCAAAAAGCTGCATATCAACATTCCATTTATAGAAGCGTTGGAACAAATGCCCAGCTATGCCAAATTCATGAAAGACATTATTTCACGAATGCGGAGATTGGGAGATTACGAGACAGTAGCATTATCAGAAGAATGCATCGCTATCATTCAGAGGAAACTTCCCCCAAAGTTGAAAGATCCTGGCAGTTTCACTGTTCCTTGCACCATAAGAGAACATGACTTCGGTAAGGCTCTGTGTGTTTGAGGTGCGAGTGTTAACTTGATGCCTTTTTCTACTTTCAGGAAATTACAGATTGGAGAAACAATGCCAACTTCAGTCTCACTACAACTTGCTGATAGAACGCTCGTATTTCCAAGAGGCGTAGTTGAGGATGTGCTGGTCAAGGTTGACAAATTCATTTTCCCAGCATATTTTATTGTCATTGATATGGAGGAAGACACAGACGTGCCAATCATCCTCGGGAGACCATTCTTGGCTACAGGTCGAACCATTATTGATGTACAAAATGAGAATTAATCATGAGGGTACAAGACCAAGAAGTAACATTCAATGTTTTCAAGGCCATGAATTTCCCAGATGATGAAAAGAAGGAGGATGTTTCAGACTTGATGTGATACATAATACCGTTCAGAACTCTGATGAAAGAAAAAGTTCTACTGACAAACTTAAAACATGTCAATTGCCTGTGGAGCCTAAAAATAAAGCGTCTTTTGTACTGAAGAAGCCAATTCTTGCACTACAAGCAACAGAAGAGAAAAAGTTCCACCAGCTCAACGAATTGGAGGAATTTCACAATCAGCCTTTTGAGGATGCCAAATTGTACAAAGAAAAAGGCAAGAAAATACATGATGAGAAGTTAGTGCGTATTTAACTAGACCATGGCAGAAGGTACTGTTAAACAAATCAAGGGTGAAATTATTCCCATGGAAGCCCAAATCACGGTGGTCAGGTCCATTTGTGATCACCAAATTTTTACCAGATAGAGCCGTTGAGATACATGATCCTGTCTCCAACAAGACTTTCAAGGTTAAAAACAAGCGTGTCAGCAGCTACTACTGGGGAGAATCATTTGAGCGACAAAAAGAAAGTGTTACACTTTCAGATCCAGCTTAACGTTCGAGAGTCAAGTCTGGCTGACGAATTTAAACTTAGCGCTCGCAGGGAGGCAACCCATGCATTTTTGTATATATTGTGATCTGGTGTGTTTTATTTTTGTGTGTTTAATTTTTGCAGGTTTAGTCATTTCAAGATGGAAGAAGCTCTCACAAATCTTCGCAAGCAATTTCCTTCTCTCCCTCAAAAATCTCCGATGAAAGATTACAAAGCTCGCTTGGAACGGATGAGACTACTAACAATTCACGATGTTCCTAATGACATTCGTTGGGTAATTGAAGCACGAGTCCGATTGGCAGGTGAGTCTTCTGACTCTTTTATTTCACATCTGCCTGTTTAGGAAAGAGCACATATGCTAAAAAGAGAAGAGCCAAAAGAATGTGTGTTTGTTATAAATGTGCTCGTATGTTTTGTAATACTCATTTTCGTTCTTTAGGAATGATGTCTGATAACCGCGCGAAGATAAGATTAACTTCATTAGAGATGGCTTGAGTAAGGAGTCTTTGGATGACATATCTAAAACTCTTGAGACGCATCTCAGTGGATGTGTGTATCATGAAATTCGCATGTTATATGCACAATTCCAAAAGGAAATACAACTGTTAAGTCTCGGGAATCTGACTCAAAAAGACCCTGTTTGCCAATTTATAAGAAAATTGGATGGGAAGTTTGTCCCTGACGCATAGACGTTAATCAAGCCGTTACTTTTCTTGTAAATATTATATCTCTCTGTCTTTTCTTAATAATTGTGATTTGTTGTGTTGTTTTCTTTTGTTTTCGTAGACATGATCTAGACTTTTTGACCTTCACACGATTTCTTTTGTTGTTTAGCTAACAAACGCCCTCTGGAAGATACTAGTGCTATTATTACTCACCCTTTTCAGGTACTATAAATTCAGCCCGTCATTACACTTTTGAAGGCATCCAGAGTTGAGAAGAAAATACATATAAAAATGGAAGCCACTTCAAGAAAACGAGTTCAGAACATCTATGTGTTTTTCGGTAGTAGTGTTGGTGTTAAGCCACAATACGTAGAAGCAGCACAGGATTGGGTCGAGTCTTAGCTGCAAGGAATATGCACTTAATATATGGCGGAGGCAATCTTGGACTAATGGGGATCGTTTCAAAGGCTGTACAGGAGGGAGGCAGTCACGTTTTGGGAATCATCCCAAAACCATTGGCAGAGGCAAATCTTATTGGATCATCAAACGGAGATGAACTGATCGTACCAGTATGTCCGAGCGACTGGTTGAAATGATTAACCGTGCTGATGCTTTTATTGTTTTGCCAGTTGGCTTGGGTACATTGGAGGAAAGTTTTATAGTACTATCTTGGGCGAACTTGTGTTAGGTTTATCTAGGTCCCAAGATCATACAAGCAATGAAATCATGTGTGAATACATCAACGGAGGTAGCGGAATACTCCACATCGATCAGTTGAGAGCGCGGCAAGCAACAAAATTCGAAATTCCTCACTGCCAAAGGCGTGAGTTGTGAGAGAGAAATGGAGGAGAGATTTGTGTATTAGGTAGTAAAGCATTTCCAAAATGCCTTATATATTTTTCATAAAAATTATAAACATTTACCAAATATTAATAAAATCAATTTCGTAAATACTTTCCACCAACTTACATTATTTCACCTAAAACCATCAACTATTCATTTCACTTTATTAAAGTGACATGTAGTCTTTCAATCAATCAATCACATCAATCAATCAATCAATCACTCAAAGTGACTTTTGATTTGACGCTTGATGTGACGAATGATTTGACGATTGAGACTTGAGTTGGCCGCACTCGAATTCGAAATACGAATGCGTTCGCAATCACACTCGGGCTCGGGTTCGCTAATTCCCAATTAGCGAGTTTTCCGTTGCGTCGTAATTAAATGATTACGCCTAGCGAATTCACTATTCACGTCGCTAACGAATTAATTCTAAATTAATTTGTTCACCCGAATTAAAATCTAATTTTAATTCCGCGTCGAAATCCAATTTCGATTAATATATCGAATATTAATTTAACGATTAATTCTAAATTAATCATTCTCTCTCTTTAGACGATATTTTATCCCAGATAAAATATCTCCGTAATAATCCTAGATTAATTTTCTCTCTTCTATTTAATCCCAGATTATCAATGAGTGCGAGTTATGCGTCATCGGTGCATTATCGGGAGCGACCCATGAGATCCCCGGATAAGTTGGTAGTAAATACGGTCGTCGGAGTATCCGAATCACGTACGTACCAAGTACTACGTTCTACCGATTTACGTGACAAGATCGGCTTCTAGCAAAGCACGAAGTCTACCCAATTCTCTGGTCATATTCATCTAAGAATATTTAAGATCTATATCAAGCGTAGTATACCAAGTATTGTGTATATCGGTCCAATATCGGATAGTCACGTGCTAGGGCTGGGGCTGGATAAGTGTCTGCCCCGTCCGAAGCACATATCGGATGTCTGGTAACTAGTCTATATAATCGGATATACATGACCTTGTCATAATATCCCGATGGTCGGCCAGCACTTAAGAGCACTAATACCGTATCCTGCGTGACATCATCTCCACTATGACTGGAGTGATACTTCCGTCTTGACATCACACCCAATACTCTACGATTCTCAATATACCCAGCATTGGCGTACACAGAACCGGTTAGAGTCCTAGACGACCTCAACTAAAGTATATTGATTGTCGTAAGCATTAGCAGTGCAAGTCTCAGGTTAAGACCATACACACCTACCCTGATGTCGGACTCCCATAGACACATAGTCATAATACCAATGGGATTCCGAGGGGTCTATCCAGAGCGAAGCTGTTTCCCGTACCATCGGTGAAACACAACCTCCTATCGCACTTGCATGAGTATCCAATACCCAAATATATGAGAACTACGCTGTTGTGCTCTCACAACGCGCACAAGTGCAATACTAGCCTATTCCGTATTATCGATGTCCAGTCTCGATAATACTACGACTAGGGATATTTAATGATTAATCCTTCGTGGACTGATACTGTCTCATATAATCTCAATCCAGGAACTAATCATATGGACCTCTCTTCATTTATATATCTAAGGTGATCTAATCACAAATGATGAGAGTGCAATTTCCTTGTCACATAGTTAATTTGTACAACAACACTATGATCTGTACAAATAGTGACGCTATGGGTCATATTATCCAACAATCTCCCACTTGGCACATAGCCAGTCACTCAAGTGTCCCACACCCGAACTATGTACGGTTCGCTCAAATTGCTGAGAAAAGGTTTTCGTCAGCGGATTTGCATGATTATCGTCTGACGGCGATTTATACGATCATCACATCGCCACGATGTATGATCCGAACGAATCAGATGATATAGAAGTATATATCTGGATCGTCGATGAGACCTTTAATTCTTTAGCCTTGTGCTGACGCCTAGCTCAGCTGCTAACAGAACTATATCTAATCTAATTAGATTTATTATCGACCCAAATGGCTTCTATTGCTGCCTCAGCCGCATCAATAATCCGCATTTGTTGTTTATTCGGCAACAGTATCTTGCTCGGAAGATTTCCAGCTCACTGTCCCGTTTTTCAAACTTTATAGTACCGTAGTATTAAACTGTTTGGAAACTTGCAGCAGTGATCCCGATCACTTCAAGTTCTCATTCTCCATAGTTTTAGACAACATCTTTAGTTCTCTAAGATACTAATAGATGTCCTTAACTTCAATCCAGTGACTATCACTTGGATTGTCCTGATTATGACTCCATATGCTCAAAGCGTATGAGACACCATATCAAGTACATTTTAAATGTACAATTTCCCAGAGAGTGTTAACAACTCTAAATCTATCCCATTAGATCTTTATTCCTTGAATAAAGGTTGTTACTCCCCAGAATTCTACGGAGAATTTCTATGAAAGCCAAGCTTTCACCAATTGCTTTATGGGAATTTCATTATCAGTGCTCTCCCACTAACCTCCTTATATACATAAGAATCATTTCGTTTTGAGTCAAATCATAAACCATTATGATTATTTCAAAGCGACAGTTCCAAGAACCTTATGCTTGCTCCAATCCAAACATGGATCGAATAAAACCCGCAAAACTTGTTTGTCGGTTATACAAAATCGTCAGGATGTTGTAAACATTCTCCAAAAGGTTTCCTTTTCAGGAAAGCGATTTTGATCTATAACTGACATATTTCATAAATGAAATATGCAGTATCAGCAAGCATCTTCAAAATGGATTTACTATGGCAACAGGTAAAAGTTGAACCGTTATTAACACAATGTTAATAACGATACCTTTCCGTCACAAGCCTAGCTTTGTACGTTGGTATGTTGCCATCCATGTATGTCTTCCTTGAAGACGTTTAATGTACCAATAGGCACAATGCCTTGCAGTACAACAACTAGTATCCAACATAATTGTTATACATGGAATCCATTTCGGATCATGTGGCACTTTGCCATAATAGGGAGTCGATACCTCGTATCACTTCCTCAAAACGTAGTCGGTTGTATACCTCCACAAGATTAATATCTTTATGAGGTGAGATCAGAAACCCATACCCCAGGTTGTTTTCTGACTCTCTCCGATCTACGAGGTTCTTGTGTATTCGAAGATTAATGGTACAGATTCATCATTGATGAACTGTTTGTGTTCCATTAAGGACTTCGTGCCTTGAATAGTATTACTCCGATTTTCATCGAGTATCACCATCCTCCCACTGACCACTGCATATCGGTATTCCTCTTAGGAAAACCGCATGGTGAGCAACAATCATATTGTTCTCATGTGAGATTTATAAGTACTATATTTATGGTTTCCCTTAGGATAACCTATATATGGCACTTATCCAATTTGGTTTCTGTTTGGTATCATCTAAACGTTATGCCTGGCATACCCAAATTATTAGGAATGAGAAACCCTGTTTCTTTCATGTTCATATCCTATATGATATCTGTCAAACAGATTTATATGGAACCTTATTCTAAATAAGTTTTGCACTGTTAATACATATCATGTTGAAGGAAATGATAGCTCAGAGCGACTCATAATTTAACCTTATATGTCCAACAAAATCAGGTTTTTGTTCGGACACATCGTCTAACTGACGTGTCTCGGGAGGAGTCCTCATCCGAAGAATACCATACTCTTTCATGTATGTTTGAAACTTACTGCTTAAGTATTTTCATTACGGGTTACCGTGACGGCATAATACTATAGTCGATCTGTTTATCTACTTCGTGTCGAAACTCTAAAAGTTCCGATTTGTGTTCTTCAAAAGTAACACATAACCATAACGTGATGTCACATCCGTTAAGGTCACGAAATATTCATGTTCACATCTAGCCTAGCTAGATATGTGGCCCACTAACTTCACCATGAATAGGGCTAACAGATCGGTGGCACTTACACTATTACCAAGTAAACATTGTTTTAGGTACTTTACCTAACAAACTAGATTCGTAGACTTTATTTGAATAGTCAAACCAGTCCTAGTACCCACTCTTCAAAAGTGCGGATATACGAGTCTTGTTAATTGTGTCCTAGACAACAATGCCATAAATAAGTCTCTACTTGATCAAATCAATTTGAGCTATTTATTTTTCATTCTATATGTTTTGAGATTTTAATTATATTCAAAATATAAATTCTGTTATTCACATCTAATGTGTTTATCTTAATATCATCTTTATATAATGAAACACTTTAGTGTTCTAGAATATAAAGGTTTATCCACAATGGATTAAACTGATATAGAGATAATGTCTCTAGTCAAACTAGTTACATTATAACAGTTCCTAATTAAGTACACACCCGAAGGGTAGTTCCTAAACTTAGGTATCTACGGTCGAAACAGCGACTTTCGTCCGTTTCCGATTCGCAGAGCAATCTCAGCTTGAAGTCAGTATTCTGTTCAAAGCAGATTCTGAACATCAATACATATATTTTATGTACCACACTAAGTATTTAAAATCTAATTTCAATACTAGCAGTGAACATAACTTTGACAAACATTTTTAAAGTCAGAGCCTTGCCCTTTCTTTAATTCCTTCGTGTCTGCCATATCCAAATGGTAGTCACTTTGGGATATGTCAATTATCCTTTTCAATATTTCAGGAACCTTAGGCCAAGCCTTGGGTTTTTAGAATATCGAAACAATGTGCACCTCGTGCTACATGCCCAATTGCAAACTTTGACTTTATCTCCTCTAGAATAGTCAATAATTCTCCAAGAATTATAAATTGCAATTTTAATACTTCTTAAATCTAAAATTAGATTTATGACAAGTATATTAAATTAAGCACTAAAGTCATCATCACATAAACCTTCCAAAGATTTTATGCTCTACTTATTTTGCTTAATTTTGGGCTTAAGGTATAATAAGTTATTTTATCAAATAAAGTAACTTATTATTTATTCCCAATTTGAAAATTAAATCATTTAAAATATTTTAATCCCAGATTATATTTTAAATATCCAACTTTTCAATTCTTTCTTGATTTCAATAGTCCAACTATTTAATCAACGATTAGTGGTAATATATATATTATAATGATTATAATAGTCCAACTATATAATCAAATATAATCCAAATTAATTAACCTCAATTACATTGATTACTATAATCCAATTATAAAATCAACTGTAAACTGAAATTAATTAATTCAAATATATTGATTAATATAATCCAATTATATATAATCAACTATAATACAGTCCAACTGTTTATTAAAACAACATTAAATATTAGTCTAACTAATACTTTTAATATATGACGAGTGATATTGTTTGAGCGGCGTATGGCGAGTAATTGAACGAATATTGCAAATTCAATTCTTGCCTCCCACTATTTTTCGTCGAGCCTCTAACCCTCTGTCGAGTACTCGGGAACCGTGTTTCCTAGTGGGCTAGGATCCCGTTAAATATCACACAATCTTGACTTTGGCCAACAAATTGTATGATAATTAACTAGGTAGATCTCTAAGATCAATTGGATCTAATCCAATTCCTAGATCCAGTAGGTGGACATCCAAGTCCGAAACATATATCTTATATATGCCTATATATCGAATATATAGCTAACCTTTTCCTCTGAATCAACTAGGCCTTGGCTTTGGCACAACAAACCTGATGATCCCAGTCAAGCGCGGACCCATTGACCATGGAAGCTTCGTAATCAATGTCGTTGGACAAGAAGTGGTCTTGACTTTGGCCAACAAACCACAACTTGGACAAGACACCAATATGGAACAAAGCCTCGTGATTCAAACACATCTTCGATGGACAAGGGCTTGACTTTGGCCAACAACCCATGCCAATCTAGGATCTTGAGCAAGAATCACTCAATGGAAGGAAAAGACGCATGATATTTGATGAGGGTTTTTCGCGTGCAAATTGGCTACCAATTTAATTATCTTTGTTTAGGTCTCATCATCATACACCCTTAAACATGCATTCTAAACACATAATAAAGCGAGTATGAAAATAAATAATAATGATATGCGGATGGATACTTTACATTGAATCCTAGATCAAATCTCTCCCTTTCTCACTCAAGCTAGCACTTGTATTACTTCTACCCGTTACACTACACTTCTAAAGAAACCTCATTTACATTGAGGGGAATAGGTGAGAAGAGAATACAAGAGAATAGAGGTGATAAGGCTGGACACGCAGGTCCAATTTAATAAATCGAATTTATTACAATAATTTCAAAATTACCCCACCCGCCTAAAATATCCATCCGATATACATTATTCATTCATCACAACCACGTATTCACACAAAAGCATGCTATCAATCAATCTAATCAAATTAATTAATCTGATAATTATGTGATCATCCATGTTCAAACAACGATTTGATTTTGCTCGAGTCAAACTCGTTTTGCGAATAAGTACTCAAAGTACGAATTCATGAATTAAATTAAACTACATCATTAAATCCAATTTAACATGTATTTATACTAATTCACTATATTCAATTCCAAATTAAATACTACACTTTATTTAATAAACCTTTTCGACTTAAATTCCAAATTTAATCGCGTTGGGTCTCAAAGCCCGATTAACGTCCAACGTTAGTTTAATTCAAGTCCAATGGGCTTTTAATTAATTTCTTTAAGGCGTGGGCTTCGGCAACCAAAGCCCAATCAAGGAGTAACCCCATAAGCCCAGAAATCAATTTAGGCCCATTAGGCCCAATTAAACTTTAAAGGTTCATTAGTCGCATTTGGGCTTTATGGTAGTGGTTTTGGGCCCAATTGGATCCAATCCATTTGGCCTAAACCCAACTTGATAAAATCAAGCCCAATAAGCCCAATTACAACTTAATAAGCCCAAATCCAATTTAAAGGCCTAATTCATTAAATTACACAAATCCAATTTCGCAATTTAATTACCTAAAGTGTATTACATGATTAATCAACTAAATCAATATTTCTAAAACACCAAATTAGTCCAATTAATCATGCTCATTATCATCATCACATGTCCAACACATAAATGAAAAAATCAAACCCATTACATGCTTCTTAGTCTCGGCCAAGGAGGGATTTTGTGTCCGATTTGGTTTCAATCCAATCGAACCCACAATCGACATTAAATCAACATCCCGAATGATTTCCAATACATCCAATGTTCAAAAATCAAAATACCAAGACATTAAGGGCATCATCCAATTCGGCCAACATAGGATTTAGGGATTTTTATCAATTCAAAATTAAATCCAATTCAATCTCAAATCAACATCATCCTACATCATTATAACTCATCCAATGAATTAAAATGAAAAAATCCAAGATTTCAAATATCCATTACATTCGGCCATGGTCACAAATTTGGGGAAATTGTTCCAAATCAATTTTCATGAAATTGATCCAATCAAACTTCAATTCAACATCATTTAAACATGCTCAATCAAACAATTTAACTAAATCATGCTCAAAATCAATTTACCCAAATTTTAAGCCCTACATTTTCATGCTTGAACCTATAGCTCTTGATGCCATTGTTAGGTTTATCTAGGTCCAAGATCATACAAGCAATGAAATCATGTGTGAATACATCAACGGAGGTAGCGGAATACTCACATCGATCGGTTGAGAGACGCGGCAAGCAACAAATTCGAATTCCTCACTGCCAGAGTGCGTGAGTTGGAGAGAGAAAGGGAGGAGAGATTGGTGTCTTAGGTAGTAAGCATTTTCCAAAATGCCTTATATATTTTTCATAAAAATATATTAAACATTTACCAAAAATTAATTAAAATCAATTTGGTAAATACTTTCCACCAACTTACACTATTTCACCTAAAACCATCAACTATTCATTTCACTTTATTAAAGTGACATGTAGTCTTTCAATCAATCAATCACATCAATCAATCAATCAATCACTCAAAGTGACTTTTGATTTGACGCTTGATGTGACGAATGATTTGACGCTTGATGTGACTTGCGTCGCCGCACTCGAATTCGAAATACGAATGCGTTCGCAATCACACTCGGGCTCGTGTTCGCTAATTCCCAATTAGCGAGTTTTCCGTTGCGTCGTAATTAAATGATTACGCCTAGCGAATTCACTATTCACGTCGCTAACGAATTAATTCTAAATTAATTCGTTCGCCCGAATTAAAATCTAATTTTAATTCCGCGTCGAAATCCAATTTCGATAATATATCGAATATATTAATTTAACGATTAATTCTAAATTAATCATTCTCTCTCTTTAGACGATATTTTATCCCCGATAAAATATCTCCGTAATTAATCCTAGATTAATTTTCTCTCTCTTCTATTTAATCCCAGATTATTAATGAGTGCGAGTTATGCGTCATCGGTGCATTATCGGGAAGCGACCCATGAGATCCCCAGATAAGTTGGCAGTAAATACGGTCGTCGGAGTATCCGAATCACGTACGTACCAAGTACTACATTCTATCGATTTACGAGACAAGATCGGCTTCTAGCAAAGCACGAAGTCTACCCAATTCTCCGGTCATATTCATCTAAGAATATTTAAGATCTATATCAATGTAGTATACCAAGTATTGTGTATATCGGTCCAGTATCGGATAGTCACGTGCTAGGCTGGGGTTGGATAAGTGTCTGCCCCGTCCGAATCACATATCGGATGTCTGGTAACTAGTCTCTATAATCGGATATACATGACCTTGTCATAATATCCCGATGGCCGGCCAGCACTTAAGAGCACTAATACCGTATCCTGTGTGACATCATCTCCACTATGACTGGAGTGATACTTCCGTCTTGACATCACACCCAATACTCTACGATTCTCAATATACCCAGCATTGGCGTACACAGAACCGGTTAGAGTCCTAGACGACCTCAACTAAAGTATATTGATTGTCGTAAGCATTAGCAGTGCAAGTCTCAGGTTAAGACCATACACACCTACCCTGATGTCGGACTCCCATAGACACATAGTCATAATACCAATGGGATTCCGAGGGGTCTATCCAGAGCGAAGCTGTTTCCCGTACCATCGGTGAAACACAACCTCCTATCGCACTTGCATGAGTATCCAATACCCAAATATATGAGAACTATGCTGTTGTGCCCTCACAACGCGCACAAGTGCAATACTAGCCTATTCCGCATTATCGATGTCCAGTCTCGATAATACTACGACTAGGATATTTAATGATTAATCCTTCGTGGACTGATACTGTCCCATATCATCTCAATCTAGGAACTAATCATATGGACCTCTCTTCATTTATATATCTAAGGTGATCTAATCACAAATGATGAGAGTGCAATTTTCTTGTCACATAGTTAATTGTGTACAACAACACTATGATCTGTACAAATAGTGACGCTATGGGTCATATTATCCAACAACTTGAACATACATAAGAAACTACTATTGGGCTGTTTAACGTTGATGGATTTTATGATTTTATTTGTGTGTTTTTGATGATGCCCAGAGAAATGGGTTCGTGTCAAAACCTATGAAAGAACTCTTCTATACTGCCAGAACTGCTCCAGATCTAATAGACCAACTCTTAGCCTATGAACCACAAGTTGACCCTATCCTTTCAAAAATAAATTGGTCCGAGGACTCATGGTAAGAGGCGTAGGATTAATCTGGATCTTAACCTTTAATTTCCTGTAATTTTCATTTCAGCTAACCAGGTACGTCCTTCTTAACTCCTCTTCTATTGTTTAAGACATTGGGGACAATGTCTCATTTAGGTTTGGGGGAGGGAATTAGTTGATCAGTACCTTTTTTTTAGTTTGTGTTATTTTTATTTTTAGTCCAAAATTTTTCGAAAAAAAAAATTTGAAATATTTTCAAAAATTACAAAAATATTTTGCGTTTTTGTGTTTTTATTTTGACTAAAAAGGTGAAATTGGTAAGAGATAGCTGAGTAAGGAGTTTTCACTTCTGAGACATATTTCAAACCTATTTCGGAACAAGTTAATTTTTGTTTATTTCCTTTTGAATTATTTAATTTGTAAATTCTCCATAAAATTGACTAAAATGGATCTTCATATGCTTAGTTGACAGATATTATCAATATGCATAGTAACATATGGACATGAGTTATAATTGAAAAGTTTGTAATATTCAGTGCTCTAGTTTAATTGGAGAAAGCATCTCAAAAAAAGCAATGGAGTAAAAAAAAAAATCTGAGATCCGAGTTATTAAGTCTGAAAGGGTGTTTTAACACCTAGTGCCCTAAAACCAACTGGTTTGGGAGTCACTGGCCCAAAGCTCGCTACATGGATCAAAGATGCTGCAAAAATATATATATCTGAAGTCTGAGTAATTAAGTCTGTAGGGGTGTCTTAACACATGGTGCCCTAAAGCCAACTGGTTTGGGAGCCACCGACCCAAAACTCGCTACATAGACTGAAGATATTGTATATAAATAAAAAATAAAAATAATCAAAGAAAAAACAGAAAAATCAGAAAAATTATTCCATTGCTACAAAAGGTGTAAAATCTGATAGGACTTTAGGACAAAAATATTACTCTCTTATCAACTACACTTGTGACTGTTGTGGGAAAAAATGAGTTGATTAATATTTTGTTGGCTCTGTATATGGAGAATGTTTAATATAATCGGAGAATTTACTTATTCAGTAATTTAGAAAGAAACAAAACAACTAGTAACTTGGAGTAGAAGTTTCACCTGATTAGTCACTAACATCTTTATTCTCTTTTCACTTGTCTTTTTGCTTTTGTGTGCATTAGTTTTACTACCTTTTTACTTTTGTAAAATGTTTGTGGGTATCATTGCTGTAAACCCTCACGAGACTACAACTCGTCAACTAGGGACACCTAGTGGTTTAAAGGCTTGTTGCATACGCTAAATGCAACCGTGATCCCTACGAATGTGGCTTAGTTAAATTTTATAATGTGTTTTGCTCGAGGAGTAGCAAAATGTTAGGTTTGGGGGTGTGATGAGTGGTAAATCTATCACTATTTCCCACTCATTTAACCTAATATTTTGTATAGTTTCTTGAGTTTTGTGAATATTTGATGTGTTTTGTGTTATTTTGTAGATCAATAAAGTTTCAGGACATTCTTGAGGTGATTTGGAGCAAAACAGTGAAAATTGGAAAAATGGGCATTTTGGTAATTTGGGCGCGTCGCGACGCGCAAGCCCTTGGCATCGCGACGCCTAACGTGCACCAAGTCATGCTAATGTGCGTCGGGTCAACGGGTCAGAATTTGAGAAGTTTGACTTTGCTAACGTGCGCCGTGCCACGTGTCACCATCACAGCTGATCTGCTAACATGCGCCGTGCCACGTGTCATCATCATACGATGCCGACAGTCACCATCGCCACGTGTCACTCCACGTCATTGCCATATCATCGTCCACATCACCAGGTTGACCGAGTCAACATGCCACCTCACTGCCACGTCATCATCAGCCAATCAGGAAGTGCCACATGTCGCAATTCTATGGTGCCGACAGTCACTTTGCCACGTGTCGCCACGTCACCGCCACGTCAGCACCACATCAGTATCAATTATTGGCTCTCTAATCCTTATCTGACACGTGGTGGATAAGAATCTAGCCGACCAATCAGAAGCCGCCACGTGTCACAATAATTGAGATCCAACCACTCTGCCACGTGTCACCTTATCACCTTATCCAGAATCTGCAACCGACGAACCAGAGCGTGCCACGTCGATATAATCTGGCGTCGCGACGCGAGACCCTACTGAACCCTATAAATAGAACGCGAAATTCCAGTTTCAGTGGTACCACACTCTCTCATCTCTTTGATGTAAAGAGGGAGTTTCTCTCTCTAGTTTCTTTTAGTTTTTAGTTTTTAGTTTTGTAATTAATTTTAATTACGTTTTGTAATAATAGTAATTTACTTTTTTACTTTTTTACTTTTTTACTATTCACCATGAGGAGGTAACTTCCCCAGCTAGGGTGAAAGGTAATTCTTTTACTATTGCTATTTAGATTAATCTCCCTTAAATATAATATATTCACTATTCAAAATATTAACTTAAAAAGGATACCGCCAGATTGGTCGGTTGGTAATTCATTTTAATCTGGTTTAAACCTGACTAATTAAGGATACCGCCAGATTGGTCGGTTGGTAATTAAACTTTCTTACCGCCTATATGGCAGGTTCATGGACAAATCTTTTTACCGCCTTAATGGCTGGTTGGACTTAATTTGACTTAATCAAGATACCTCCTATATGGCTGGTTGGTAATGTTATCACAAGTTTATATATTATATTATGTGAGATATCTAAATTAGTAGTAGTAAAAGTAATTCCTTTAACCTTAGCATTTTATTTTATTGTAATTACTTTCAGTATTTACTTTACCGCATTTTATCTTTATGTCTTTTATTTTCAAGTTTTTACTAGCCCTAGTTATGTGTTGTAACTAAATTAGTTATTTGGGGTTGTGATGACTTTTAATATCACCGGTTTATAAGGGGTTAGATTATAGTTTGGGTATTATAAAGATTTATTTATTGAGTCTTAATCTTAATGCTTTTTATTATCTGGCCATTAATAAAATTGAACTGGGAAACTTAAAATGAACTAGACATAGGGATTTTAAGTTTAAGACCTTAGACTCAATAGCCTACGATCTTCCTTGAGGATAGATAACCCTTTAATAGATTTCCTTACAGGATAGACATATACCTGTCGGGCGGGGGTAGCCATAATTGGAACTTAAACTTAATGAATCCAGATAATTTGGTTGACATAGACATATGGTTCAATTGGGTTAAACTGGGTATTTGTGTCTGACCATCGACATAAGCTTACACATAATTTAGTGTTCCAGGTTAATAAATCAATATATTACCCAACTTTAAGATAACCACTTCATCTTTAAAATGATATTGGAAGAAATCACAATCCTAGATAGTTTTTAATATTGAATTTTCTTAAATCCTACTTTCAAATAATTTTATTTACTTGTTTTTTAAATTTAGAATCGTCACCATTTCAAATCAATCAAACAACCTGTTAGATACTAGTAATCATTTGACCTCATAAAATTAATAGATTAGATATTAAGTCCTCGTGGGATCGATATTTTTATACTACTTGAACGATACGTGCGCTTGCGTTATACGTGTGTATTTACGCCGGTCAACAGACAATCCGACGAATAATATATATATGTTAAATATTTTTAAGTTGTCTCATTACGTCACATGACGCTTAATCTGTACAATTAATTTTTTTATTATTATCTATTATAATAAGAAGTTATATTATAATCTTCTATTAAAAATAAAAATATATATGTGACACATAATCTCTACAATTAATATTTTTATTATTGTTGATGGTGGTTTTCGGTCCCCAATAAGTCAGAACCTTGAGGAAGGGTATAAAAGGGTTTTCACTTCCTAGATAAGGGGCCCAAGCCCAAGTAGGAGAGGCGTCCGACCCAACAAAGAGACCATACTTGTTTGCGTTTCATGGCCGACCCGAGGTGCCGACCCGACCTGGTAGGACGGGCCAAAGTGGTAATAATGGTATGATCAGAGTCAAGATGACGTAAGCCCTACATGAGAACTTGCACCTTTCAAAGAGGTCTGACGTGACAGATTACAGACTGGAGGTAGCATGTGGCAGAGGATATAATAGCTTGGTTTAAAGAGATGTCAGAGAATAGAAGCTACTTTCGGCAGAGCAGTTGGGGAAGAGAGCCCATTCGGCGCTGACAGATTCACGTGGGTGACGTCACGAGGATAGTGTAACAATAGAATTCGCCCTAGTATATAAAGGGGTTGAGAATTCATTGTAAAAGGTGATCCAAATTCAGTCACACATAACTTATAGTAGAGAGCAAAAAGCTTAAGGGTAATAGTGAGCTTATAAGAGGTCGGTCAGCCAAGCTTGAGAGATATGCAGGTCGGACATATCCAACCACGTTATAAAACTTTCATTTTCCCTTGTGCCCGTGGACGTAGGTTGGATCCATTCCACTGAACCACGTTAAACCCTATGTCTATTATGTGTGTTTTCTCGCCTTTTGCTAAGTTTGCTTTTGGTCTCCAAACAAAACAAATTCACAGTTGATGGAGGATTGTTCGAGGAGTGAGTTTTCCCGATTTACCCCTGGAACTAAAATCAGTTGTCAACAGTTGGCGCCGTCTGTGGGGAGTAGAACAAAAAGCAGTATAGGTGTTAAGACGATGGAAGAAAACGAGAACCACAGGTCTTCAGAGGCTTCAACAACGGAATAGATGGAGAAGATAAAAGAAAACATGAGAAATGTGAGGGAGTCAACCCAGGCCTTTATGAAGGCCATGATAGAGAAGCTGGAAAGGTTAGAAAAGACGAACGAAGATGAGAGAGGACTGATGGGGTGAATGAGGATGATGAGGGCGGAATGAGGAACATCCAAAAAGTGAGATCATTTGTCACAGCCGGAGCTTTGCCGGCGGGAGAGTTTTGGGAAAATGAGGACGACAGACAGACGCCGGAGTCTTCTAGCAACAGCCCACGTTTCACGGAAAGTGACCATGGGCGGCATCCTAAGGAAGAACGGGGGATCCCCAGTCACGGGAGGTATCGTGCTCAGGGTGGAAGGCGCGGGAGAAACCGTGGACGTGAGCATGACAGCTCCGAGGACCGGATGAAGAGCTGGTTCTGGAAGGAGATGAAAAAATGAGAGGAAAATATAAAAGGTGGACTAAAGGGTGACCAAGATTTAGGGACAGTGTTCCCCTTCACGGGGGAAATTTTGGCGATGGAATTTCCAAAGAGATTCACTATGCTCTCCATAGATGTCTACAAGGGCAGTACGGACCCCAATTCTCATGTTTAAAAGTTCATTCTGATGATGGAAATTCAGGGAATGGTCGGAGAGGTCATCTGTAAGGTGTTCCCTTTAACCTTGGGAGGGTCGACCAGCCTGTGGTTCAAGAATTTGACCCCAGTGAGTGTCAGCAGCTTTGAGAAATTGAGGAGATCCTTTGTGTGATATTTCAAAGGGGCGTGTGTACCGATGAAGACGAATGGGTCATTTAGGTTGATGAAGTAAGAAGATGGCGAGTCTTTGAAAAGCTTTGTCGATAGGTACCACGACCTGGTTTTAGAGGTCGAGGCATACGAGTCCCCGGAGGCCTTGGAAAGTTTTAAAGCGCCTCTCAGGGTCCGGAAATTATGGTCTCACCTGATGATACAAGAGATATCGGACTATGCCGTGGCTTTGGAGCAGGCAAGGAAGTTTCTGCTGATGGAGGAAGATGAGAAGATTGCCCGAGAAGGAGACACCCAGAGGACCAAGGTACTCAGGCTGGAAAGTCAGCGGGATTTGGGCAGAGATGTGAGGAGACCAGTCTCAAGCCAAAAGGAGTTAAGGCCATTGCCTCAGAATAATCAAGTTCAAGAGAGAAGGTCGTCTACCCAGGTCAATCTCATTGTTGGAGGAACAATGTATACCCCCCTGAACAGATCTCTGGCTGAGATAGTTCAAGAAATCCAAGATAAAGGTCTATTGACTGATCCCGACCCAAGGAGGTTTCCAATTGAGAAGGAAAATAACAGGGCCTATTTGTTAGGGTTGGTGCTCTGAGTGCCAATCTGAATCGTATTTATGTCTGATTCATGAATACGAGCAATACATTTTTCCATAATATTACTAATTTAAATGGTAGCATCTCTTATCTTTTATATACGTATTCGATCTAATTTCGATTAGATTGATTAGATTGAAACTAAATCTGGTTTAGTGATATGTCTATATATTAGGCAAAGACCCCAGGATTTACAACGTAGTGCACAGTTACAACATAGTTTGTAATTGACATTGGGAAGTGTCACTATAAGTTGTATGTCCTTAAATTAAGTTCCTGGTCAAGATTTACTGACACGGGTCGGTTAGTAAAATCTGCTGAGACCAGTACATGTCGTATATCAGACTTGGTCCGGTAGTTTATCCCAATGAACCATGAGTCTTGGGAGACTCGTATAGACGTATAGGTGTTTATTTGATAAACACTGAACGACTCACCGAAGATTTCCTAATAAATGGTACACCAATGTCAATAGGAATCTTCTCGGGTTGAGTAGCATAGTGATTCTTTGACTTGAGATACCACTTTGGATATATGAGTTATCCTCCACACTTAGATGGCAGTCACGTCACCGATCTATTTAGATCAGAATTACGCCTGTTCGTTGGGTGTGGACTCATACTCATGATATCCTGTGTGTATCAAGATATGATCCGTCAGTTCTGTGTATAGAGCATAACTAGTCCATAATGTGATTAGCAATCTGTTAAATCTATGGCCATAATATACTTCGGAAGTGAGTTCCGAATGTTATTTAGAGATTACTAATAGATACGTCGACGAGATTATTCCTATAGAGATTTGACGTTTATATCTATATCTCTGGTATAATCCGGATACCTGAGACGGAGGGATTATACGTATGCAATGACCTCGACCTGTATGATTCAGCGAGTTTATCTGTGGTCATCATAATTTACGGTTAGGTGAATTATGGACACGAAATTGGATTTCGTGACGGATATGCCTGAATCTAGAGAGTCTCACTAATGAAATATACTCGTAGAGTACTAGGGCAATTTTTATGAATAATACTGATTATTTATAACTCGTTTAATGGTTAAACGAAAAATACATGCAATCGGGACCTAACGGTCATTTCTGAATTAATGTGTATTTGTTTTAATACTTGATTTTATTAAATACACATTAATAAAATATCAAATTGTGATATTTGGTATATATATCATTAATATATGTATTTGAGATATTTAATGTAAATATAATGCATATATTAAGATATTTATATTTATTATTTAATTATTTAAGTGTTAAATAATTAAATTAATTAATATTACAAATATCTTAAGTAATGATTTTCACTTTATAATGGCTTCTTTCTATTAGTCCATTTGTTTGTTTACTTTATTAAATGTAAATGTTATCTTTTAATTTTGTAAACTTGGACAAATAGAAATTAGACAAAATATTAAACAATTGTTATTTACTATATTATTGTGAAAATTCGGTGATATTGTTTTTTGGATATAAAAATTGTTTGTTTCAATTTTTTCATACTTAGACAAGTTTAACAAAAATAAAAAAAGAGAGTTGAGAGCATTTGTTGAAGAAAGAAAAAGAAAATTAAAGCAAAATTTGGATTTTATAAGTAATTTCATTTCTTCTTTTACATGAAAATTGTTTCAATTTTTCTTAGCTTCAATTGTGTTGTTAAGATCATGTCTCTACTCTTTTATTTTGTAATTAAATTTGTTGGAAGCTTGTTGGATGTGTATGATCATGCATGTAAAATTAATTTATAAGCTTATTAGTGTAATTAAGCTTAATAGATTAATTAGAAAATCTAAGTTGTCATTCTAGAGTTGATTAGCCATTCATAATTAACCTAGAATTGTTCTTGATTAATTTCATGATGGTGAGACTTGATTGGTGTGGTAATTGGATGATTACAGTACTGAATTTTGTCAAATTAATGTAAATTGTCCAATTTGAGTAATTTTTGACATTAGGGTTCTTAACCCATTCAAATTTTGGGGCTTTTCATATATATGTTATAATTTGATGTATATTTGATGTATGTCAAATTTGGGATTGATTGGATTTGATCTTGATGTGTTTTGAACAAATTGGGCCAAATTATAATTAATTAAAATTATGTGATGTTTTCATAAATTCTGGAAAATTCTGGGCATTTTCGGAAATTCTGGAAATTTTTTGGTTTGTGTTGCAAAATTGTAAAAATTATTTTGGGATTGATTTGGAATCAATAAAATATGTATTTAAATATTTATGGACCAAAATGATTAAATTGCAAAACTTTGGGATCTCATAGCAATTAATGATAAATCTGATTTTTCAGATAAAAATTCAGTTTTTATTTATTGAGTAATTAGAATAAATTGGTTTATTTTAATTTCCAAAGAAAAATATTTATCGGAAATTATTTCGGAGTGAAAATACTCGAAAACGGTGAAAAACGGCGATACCGGGTAACAGCTGCCCAAAAAGTGAACTGGGCACTGTTCGGGCAGTCCACGAACTGTTCAAATGTTTTTGGGACTGACCTGGGCAGTCCCCATGTACATTGGTTGGTCGGTTCGGCCGGAAACGCGCTTTATGCTATTTTGCGGGAAAATATTTTCGCAAAAGTTTTGCGGTGTCTCTATATTATTTATGTCGTTATATGATATCGAATAAATATGTTTAGGTGAAATATGAATGAATTATTAATATTGTATATTAAATAATTTATTCGTAAGTTTAAAATTTTAAACTACGATTTCGCCCGAACAACACTTCTTCCGCTGCGCCTCCCTGTTTTGACACCAACACTATTGTTTGCACCACAATGTAATGGGACATGCCACGAGTGGATGAAGGGACCTGCGAGAGCAGGTGGAAGACTTGGTAGAAAACAACTATCTGAGCGAGTACATAGACCAAGTGGCTGCGTAGGCCGACCATCGCTGATAGCGAATGCCTTCGGGTTGGGTATTTGGGATGCTGAGGTGTTGAGGTGATATTTTCGATAGAGTCTCTCTTAAAATGACCCAAAAAGAGTTGTAAGATGGGCAATAGATCCCAAGAATATGAGTAAAAATTTTCCCTCTTCAAATAAAAACTTGTTTATCCATATTTGTTTATTGTGTGCTTAATAACTCGGGTATGTTTTAGTACCACCGAGGTAATTTTACGGCTCGGGTCTGCTTTAGTACCGCCGAGGCTGAGGTGATTTTACGGCTCAGATCTGTTTTAGTACCGCCAAGGCCGATGTGATTTTACGACTCGGGTCTGCTTTAGTACAGCCGAGGCCTAGGTGATTTTACGACTCGGTCTGCTTTAGTATTGCCGAGGCCGAGGTGATTTTACGGCTCGGGTCTGTTTTAGTACCACCGAGGCCGAGGTGATTTTGTGGCTCGGGTCTGTTTTAGTACCGCCGAGGTAGAGGTGATTTTATGGCTCGGGTCTGCTTTAGTACCGCCGATGCCGAGGTAATTTTATGGCTCAGGGTCTGCTTTAGTACCGCCAAGACTGAGGTGATTTTAGGGCAAACATTCATTTCTAGCTATCCCATTTTGTAGTCTTGGGTATGCAAACGTTCATATATGGCTCGGAATCGGGTTACATCTGACCAAGGCCTTATTATCTTTGTTGGCATGGGGTCGGAGTTTCTCCCTCATGGTCAAATGTTGAGTGGCAGAAGGACGAATCTTTCTCTTGTGGCCAGGTTATTCCATCGGCTCGGGTCTAGGTTACGTCCCACCGAGGTCCTATTAATGTGTGATGGCGCAAGGAGGGTTCATTCCCTTGCTGCCAGTGTAATTGTTCCTAGAACATGCTAAGATCGTCTAAGAGTGATTCGTGTGTGAATTAATCGAATGAAGTTGCGGAAAAACTCACATTGATCGGATTTAGGATTTCAAAAATTCCTTCTTTGTTGGAGCTCCAAGCTTGTTTGTAGAGTTCAAAACTCTCGGGTGAGTTTCCCTATCACCTTTCTATGACTCCCAAAGTGCTAGCTTTGTCCAAAAATTGAAACAAAATTTCTTCTCCAAGAAGAACAAGAATCGGCAATAGAGGGTAGATAAGAGAAAGAGATGTGAATGGTAATGTCTAACAAAACTAATAATGTTTTCCAAACATAAATCCCTTTTATATTTTCCAAAAACAAAAGTCAAGTGTGTTGGAAAAAATGCATTAAATGCATCCAACCACTTACATCAACAAATGACTAGTGATGTGAGTTAGTGGGTCCCACCACTTTGAATTCAAAATTTAAGTTGGGTTGCTCAACACACTTCGGGCAACGAATTTTTTCGTTGCGACGTAATTAAATCTAATTAAATTAAATAATAATGCCTAGCAAAATTATTACGGAAGTCGTTTACGAATTAATTCTAAATTAATTCGTTCGCTCGATTAAAATTCAATTTTAATTCTGCATTGAAATCTAATTTCAATTAATATATCTAATATATTATTTTAAACCAATAAATAAATTAAATAGAAAAATCCAATTTCACTATTAAATTTATTTTACCGATTAATTCCAAATTAACCGCGTTCTCTCTTCTCGACGAATTTAATCCCAGATAAATTCTCGATGCAATTAATACCAGATTAATTCTTGCTTTGTTAATTAATCCCAGATTAATTCTTACCGTAATTAATCTCAAATTAATTTTCTCTCTCATAATTAATCCCAGATTAATTCTGTTTGAGTCAAATCTCATCGGTGAATCTTCGGGAAGCGACCCAATAGATCATTGGATATGTTGGCAGTAAATATGGTCATCGGACTATCCGAACACATGCGTACCCGGTACCACGTTCCTACCGATTTACAAGACATGGTTGGCTTCTAGCAAAGCACCGTGCCGACCCAATTCTCCAAAAATATTCTTCTACGGAATACAAGATCTTTTTCAGGCGTAGTATACATAGTATTGCGTATAAGGATCCAGTATCGATATCACATGCTAGGCCTGGGGCTGGAATTGTGTTTGCCCCGTACGAAGCATATATCAGATCTCTGTTAACTAGTCTCTATAATCGGATAATCATGACCTAGTCATATTATCCTGATGACTGCAGTACTTAAGAGTACTAGTTCCGTATCCTACGTGATCATCATCTCCATATGACTGAAGTGATACTTCCATCTTGACATCACACCCAATACACTATGATTCGCAGTATACCCAGAAGAGGCGTACACAGAACCTGTTAAAGCCTCGGACGTCCAAAACCAAAGTATACTGATTGCCGCAAGTATTAGCGATGCAAGTCTCAGGTTAAGATCAAATACACCTACCCTGATTCGGATTCCCATAGACACATAGTCATACTACTAATGTGATTCTGAGGGGTCTATCCAGAGCGAAGCTGTTTCCGTACCATCGGTAAACAGAACCTCCTATTACACTTGCATGAGTATCCAATACCCAAATATATGAGAACTATGTCGTTACGCTTCCATAACACGCACAAGTGTAATACTAGCCTATTTCACATTATCGATGTCCAGTCTCGATAATACTACGACTAGGGATATTTAATGATTAAACCTTACGTGGATTAATATTGTCTCATATCTTATTAATCTGGTACTAATCATATGGACTTTTATCATTTATATATCCCGGTAATCCAATTACAAATGATAAAAGAGCAATTTCCTTTGTCACACAGTTAATTTGTACAACAACAGCATGTTCTGTACAAATAGTGATGCTATGGGTCATAATTTTCCAACAATCTCCCACTTGGCCTATATCCAATCACTCAAGTGTCATAAACCTGAACTATGTACGGGCCGCTCAAAATTCTGCCGGGAAACAGTTTTCGTCAGCAGATTTGCAATGTTATCATCTGATGTGTTTTATTCGATCATCACATCGCCACGATGTATGATCTAACGAATCAAATGAAATAGTCGAAGTATATACTTGGATCGTTGATGAGACTGTGGTTCCTTAGCCTGTGTTGTAGCCCAGCTCTGTGATGAGCGGAAAATATATCAATATTTAATATTTTGTTTAGTTTCTCGGGTTTGATGAACGTTTTGATGTGTTTTAGTTTATTTTGCAGATAAAATAATATCGGGTCTCAATGAAATCATCTAGGACGAAATATGGGTCAAATAAGGGCAATTATTGGACTTGATATTTTAATTTTGGAGATTGGAAACTTGAAATGGCGTTTTTGACAAAGTGCAGTTTTGGAAATTCCAATTTTGCACATCTGTCGTATTTTGGGCATAACTTTTTACTCCGATATCGGATTGAGCTAATTCAAGTGCCAGATTAAAGAAGACTCAAAGATTTACAACTTGGAAAGAAAAAATATTTTCGAATGCTGAAGATTTCATGACCGAAATTGATGAACCATCCAGAAGTGTGTTGTGTGTAATTATTAAAGTCATTTTCAATCATTTTCAAAGCAAAAAAATAAATTAATAAATAAATAATAAAATTATCAAATCATCACCAAACATGATAAGCAATTAGTGGAGAAATTAATAATGGATTTGGTGGAGTAATTAGTGGAGAAATTAATAATGGATTTGGTGGAGAATTTGATGGATGATTTGATGGAGGCAAAATTTTGCCTATAAATACCAAGCCATTTCATTTGTAAAATTCATAATTTCTTCTTTGAAATTCCTAAAGAATAAATAAGAAGATTGTATCTTGTTGTTTATTTACAGCTTTCAGTAATTAATTTCCGCTTTCGCACTTTCTTTTCTTTATTTTTCAGTTTTTACTTTCCGCAATTTACTTTTACGCACAATCATTTCATTTCTTTACTTTTGCAGTTTTTATTTTTCAAGCAATGAGGAGGTAATTCCTCTTTGCTGGGGTGAAAGGTAAAACTTTTATTATTGCTATTTAGATTAATCTCTCTTAATTATAATATATAAATTATTTAAAACTTGACTTAATGAGGATACCGCTATATTGGCCGGTTGGTAATTAATTATAAATTGGTTTTAACCTGACTAAGTATGAATACCGCCTGGTTGGTCGGTTGGTAATTAATTATTAATTTGACTTAATCAGGATACCGCCTTTATGGCTGGTTGGTAATTATCACGTAAAGTTAATATATTATATTAAGGGAGATATCTAAAATAGTAGTAATAAAAGTTGATCCTCTAACCCAGCATTTTCTTTTATTGTACTTTTACTTTATTTAATTTCAGTAATTTACTTTTCAGCAATTTACTCTTCAGCAATTTACTTTCAGTCATTTACTTTTATTTTTTTTACTTTTTACTTTTTTTATTTTTCAGCAATTTACTTTTCAGTATTTAATTTTCAGTATTTTACTTTATGTCTTTTATTTTATTTAAATTTTTACTACCCGTAAATATGTGTCGTAACTAAGCCAGTTATCTGGGGTTGTGATGAAATCCAATATCACCGGTTTATAAGGGGTTAGATTATAGCTTGGGTAATATAAAGGTTTATTTATTGAGTCTTAATCTTAATGCTTTTTATTAACTGGCCATTAATAAAATGATTAGGTAAACATAAAATGAATTTGGAAAAGGGATTTTAGGTTAAAGACCTTAGACTCAATAGCCCACGATCTTCCTTGAGGATAGATAACCCTTTAATAGATTTCCTTACAGGATAGGAATATACCTGTCGGGCGGGGGTAGCCATAATTGGAACTTAAACTTAATGAATCCAGGTAATTTGGTTGACATAGACATATGGTTCAATTGGTTTATACTGGATATCTGTAATCGACCATCGGAAGAGGCTTTTACATAATTTAGTGTTCCACGTTAATAAATTAATATATTACCCAACTGTAAGATAACCACTTCATCTTTAATAGATATTGGAGGATTCACAACCATGGATAGTTTTATAAATTGAATTTTCTTCAATCTACTTTCAAGATTTTATTCTTTGTTTAAGTTTTAAGTCACCACCAATCAACAATCATCTATTAGATTACTTGTAACATTTTGTTGGTTTCTATTTAGGTCCCAAGATCATAACAAGCATGTAAACATGTGTGAATACATCAAAGGAGGTAGCGGAATACTCACATCGATCGGTTGAGACGATTTGATGAAGAACAAAACTTGATTTTCCTTCATCAAAGTGGCCCACTGCATGCAGTCCACTGTCTTGAAATTTCAGTTTTGAGCTGAGATTTTGAGCTTCGAATCTTCGTCGTTTGATTCCTGGCTCGTGGGTGGTTTCCCTAACACCTTCGTATGTCCCTAGGAGTGTGCTAGCACTTGGATCTTGCTACAAAACCCTCAAATATGCTCCATCATCATTCACGCCATTTCTGACAGTAGCAGCCCCTTGGGCGTGAAGGAGAAAGAGATGGAGAGAGATAGAGTTGTCTAGGGTTTACTAAAATTCATCTAATGAATAATATGAATTACCAAAGTGTAGAGATCCTTTTTGCTTTTAACTTTTGGTGAAACCATTTCACCTTTTACCCTAAACTTGGTAGGTGTGGGTAAATGGTTTTTTCAAAAAAGCAAACAAGGTGGTTGGGTGGTAGGTACACCTACCACACATGGGCCCCACATATTTGAATTCAAAATTCAAATATCTCTACGAACATTTGCCGCGGCTCGGTTTCGTTTAATCCGATTAAACGAACTTCCGTCGTTAAATAATTAAATCTAATTTAATTAAATATCGATGCCTCGCAAATATATTACGAACGTCGTTTACAAATTAATTCTAAATTAATTCGTTCGTTCGTATTAAAGTCCGACTTTAATTTCGTAATGAAATCCAATTCATATTAATATATCCGATATATTAATTTTAGCCCATTCGAATAAATTAAATAGAAAAATCAAATTTAACTATTAAATTTATTTTACCGATTAATTCCAAATTAATCACGTTCTCTCTCTTTAGACGATACTTTATCCCAGATAAAATATCTCCGTAATTAATCCCAGATTAATTTTCTCTCTCATCGAATTAATCCCAGATTAATTAAAGTGCGAGTCATACATCATCGGTGAATCATTGGGAAGCGACCCATGAGATCCTCGGATATGTTGGCAGTAAATACGGTCGTCGGACTATCCGAACACGTAAGTACCAAGTACTACGTTTTACCGATTCACAAGACAAGGTTGGCTTCTAGCAAAGCACCATGCCTACCCAATTCTCCGGAAATATCCTTACAGGAATGAAGGATCTGTATCAGGCGTAGTATACATCGTATAGTGCATATCGATCTAGTATCTGATGGTCACGTGCTAGGCCTGGGGCTGGAGTTGTGTCTGCCCCGTACGAAGCACATGTTCGATGTCTGGTAACTAGTCTCTATAATCGGATATACATGACCTAGTCATAATATCCCAATGGCCGCGCAACACTTAAGAGCACTAATACCGTATCCTACATGACATCATCTCCACTATGACTGGAGTGATACTTCCGTCTTGACATCACACCCAATACTCTACGATTCTCAATATACCCAGTATTGGCGTACACAGAACCGGTTAAAGCCCTGGACGACCTCAACCAAAGTATATTGATTGTCGCAAGTATTAGCGGTGCAAGTCTCAGGTTAAGACCAAATACACCTACCCTGATTTCGGACTCCCATAGACACACAGTCATACTACCAATGGGATTCCGAGGGGGTCTATATCCAGCGAAGCTGTTTCCCGTACCATCGGTGAAACACAACCTCCTATTACACTTGCATGAGTATCCAATACCCAAATATATGAGAACTATGCTGTTGTGCCCTCACAACGCGCACAAGTGCAATACTAGTCTTTTACGTATCTATCGATGTCCAATCTCGATAATACTCTGACTAGGGATATTTAATGATTTATCCTACGTGGACTGATACTGTCTCATATCATTCTCCGTCCAGGAACAAATCATAGGGACCTCTCATCATTTATACATCTAAGGTGATCTAATCACAAATGATAAGAGAGCAATCTCCTTTGTCACATAGTTAATTTGTACAACAACACCATGATCTGTACAAATAGTGACGCTATGGGTCATAATTGTCCAACAATCTCCCACTTGGCCTATAGCCAGTCACTCGAGTGCCTAACACCCGAACTATGTACGATTGGCTCAAATTGCTGAGAAAAAGGGTTTCGTCAGCGGATTTACATGATTATCGTCTGATGCGATTTATACGATCATCACATCGCCATGATGTATGATCTGAACGAATCAGATAAATATCGAAGTATATATCTGGATCGTTGATGAGACCATTAATTCTTTAGCCTGTGCTGACGCCTAGCTCAGCTGCTAACAGAACTATATCTAATCTAATTAGATTTATTATCGACCCAAATGGCTTCTATTGCTGCCTCAGCTGCAGCAATAATCCGTATTTGTTGTTTATATGGTAACAGTATCTTGCTTGGAAGATTTCCAGCTCACTGTTCCGGTATTCAAACTTTATAGTACCGTTTGTGACTTATAGTCGTCTTTATCGGTTTGGAAACTTGCTACAGCGATCCCAGTCACTTCAAGTTCTCCTTCTCCATAGACTAAGACAGCATCCTTAGTTCTCTGAGATACTAACGGATGTTCTTAACTTCAATCCAGTGACTATCACTCGGATTGGTCTGATTGTGACTCCATATGCTCAAAGCGTATGAGACACCAGGTCACGTACATTTTAAATGTACAATTTCTCAGAGAGTGTTAACAACTTTAAATCTATCCCAATAGATCTTTATTCCTAGAATAAAGGTTGTTACTCCTAAGAATTCTACGGAGAATTATTCGAAAGCCAAGCTTTCGCCGATTATTTTATGAGAATATCATTTCCAAGAAATGACATATATTATCATTATTTTATACAGGACATTCATTGTCAGTGCGCTCCCACTAACCTCCTTATATACACAAGAATTATTTTCGTTTTGAATTAAATCATACACCATTATGATTACATCAAAACGTCAGCTCCAAGAACATTATGCTTGCTTCAATCCAAACATGGATCGAACAACCCGCAAACCTAGTTTGCTGGTTTAGGTACGACAAAATCGTCAGGATGTTATAAACATCCTCCAAAAGGTTTCCGTTTAAGGAAAGC
Source organism: Zanthoxylum bungeanum (assembly GCA_019454045.1). NCBI lineage: Eukaryota > Viridiplantae > Streptophyta > Magnoliopsida > Sapindales > Rutaceae > Zanthoxylum > Zanthoxylum bungeanum. Next base: position 21,534 of record SKCR01041888.1, on the reverse strand, counting down.
GATTTTGATCTTTAACTGACACATTTCATAAATGAAATATGCAGTATCAGCAAGCATCATCCAAATGGATTTACCGTGGCAACAGTAAAAGGTTGAACCGTAATCAACACAATGTTGATAACGATACCTTTTCGTTAAAAGCCTAGCTTTGTACGTTGGTATGTTGCCATCCATGTATGTCTTCCTTGAAGACTTATACTGTACCAGTAGGCATAATGCCTTGTGGTACATCAACTAGTGTCCAAACATAGTTGGTATACATGGAATCCATTTTGGACTCATGGCACTTTGCCATAAAAGGGAGTCGATACCTTGTATCACTTCCTCAAACGTAGTCGGTTGGTCTACCTCAACAAGATTGACATCTTTATGAGGTGAGATCAGAAACCCATACCCCAGGTTGTTTTCTGATTCTCTCCGATCTACGCGGTTCTTGTGTATTCGAAGATTAATGGTATAGTTTCATCATTGATGAACTATCTGTGTTCCATTAAGGACTTCGTGCCTTGAACAGTATTACTCCGATTTTCATCGAGTTATACCATCCTCCCACTTACCACTGCATACGATGTATTCCTCTTAGGAAAACCGCATGGTGAGCAACAATAACATTGTTCTCTCGTGAGATGCATAAGTACTATACTTATGGTTTCCCCTAGGATAACCTATAATTGGCACTTATCCTATTTGGGTTTTAGTTTGGTATCATCCAAACATATGCCTAGCATACCCAAATCATCAGGAATGAGAAACCTGGTTTCTTTCCCGTTCATATCTAATATGATATCTGTCAAACAGATTTATATGGAACCTTATTCTAAATAAGTATTGCACTGTTAATGCATATCCGTTGAAGGAAATGGTAGCTCAGAGCGACTCATGATTAACCTTATCATGTCCAACAAAATTCGGTTTCTCCGTACGGACACAGGCAAAATGACGTGTCTCGGGAGGAGTCCTCATTGAAAGAATACTATACTCTTTCACGTATGTTTGAAACTTACTGCTTAAGTATTTCCACTACGGTCTTACCGCGATGGTTTAATACTTTAGACGATCTGTTTGTTCACTTCATGTCGAAACTCTAAAAGTTATCGATTTGTGTTCTTCAAAAGAAACACATAACCATAATGTGATGCCACATCCGTTAAGGTCACGAAATATTCATATTCATATCTAGTATTGCTAGATATGGGCCCACTTACTTCACTATGAATAGGGCTAACAGATCGGTGGCACTATTACTATTACCAAGTAAATAGCGTTTCAGGTACTTTACCTAGTAAACTAGATTCGTAGACTTTATTTGAATAGTCAAATCAGTCCTAGTACCCACTCTTCAAAAGCGTGGATATACGAGTCTTGTTTAATTGTGTCCCAGACAACAATGCCACAAATAAGTCTCTACTGATCAAATCAGTTTGAGCTATATATTTGTCATTTTATATGTTTGAGATTTTATTTATATTCAAAATATAAATTCTGTTACTCACATCTAATGTGTTTATCTTAATATCATTCTTTATATAATGAAACACTTTAGTGTTCTAGAATATAAAGGTCTATCCGTAACGGATTAAACACTGATATAAAGATAATGTTTCTAGTCAAACTAGTTACATTATAACAGTTCCTAATTTAATTACATACCCAAAAGGTAGTTCCTAAACTTAGGATTCTACGGTCGAAACAGCGACTTTCGTCCCGTTTCCGATTCGCAGATTAATCTCAGCTTGAAGTCAGTATCCTGCTCACAGCAGATTCTGAACATCAATCCATATATTTTATGTATCATACTAAGTATTTTAAAATCCAATTTTAATACTAGTAATAGACATAATATTGACAAACATTCTTAAAGTCAGAGCCTTGCCCTTTCTTTAATTCCTTCGTGTCTGCCATATCCAAACGGCAGTCACTTTAGGATATGTCATTTATCTTCCCAGAAGATCATAATGATTTTGCCTTTGCCCTTCCAAATATTTCAGAAGCCTTTGGCCAAGCCTTGGGTTTCTAGAATATTGAAGTATGGTGCGCCTTGCGCCATTTACCTAATTGCAAAGTTTGACTTTATCTCCTCGAGAATAGTCTTTAACCCTCCAAGAGTTATTTATTGCAATTTTAATACTTCTTAAATCTAAACATAGATTTATGACAAGTATATCGAATTAAGCACTTAAGTTATCATCACATAAATCTTCCAAAGATTATGCTCTACTATTTGCTTAATTCTTGGCTTAGGCATAATAGGTTATTTTATCAAATAAAGTAACTTATTATTTATTTCCAGGACCATCCTGAAAATATTCCCGATTTGAAAATTAAACCATTTAAACATTTTCTCAGGATTATGTTTTAAACGTTAATCTTTCATTTATCTTGATTCTAATAGTCCAACTATTTAATCAACGATTTGTGGTACTATGTATTATATTGATTATTATAGTCCAACTATACAATCAAATATATTTAAATCAATTAACCTCAATTACATTGATTACTATAATCCAATTATAAAATCAACTGTAAATTAATTAATTCAAAATATTGATTACTATAATCCAATTATATAATCAACTATAATACAGTCCAACTGCTTATTAAAACAACAATTTAAATATTAGTCCAACTAACATTTAATTTATATGACGAATAATTTGAATGAGCGCGTATGGCAAGTAATTAAACGAATATTGCAAATTCAATTCTTGCCTCCCACTATTTTTCGGCGAGCCTCTAACCCTCTGTCGAGTACTCGGGAAACCGTGTTTCCTAGTGGGCTAGGATCCCGTTAAATATCACACAATCTTGACTTTGGCCAACAAATTGTATGATAATTAACTAGGTAGATCTCTAAGATCAATTGGATCTCATCCAATTCCTAGATCCGGTAGGGAGACATCCAAGTCCGAAACATATATCTCATATATGCCAATACATCCAATGTATTACCTAACCTTTTTCTCTGAATCAACTAAGCCTTGGCTTTGGCACAACAAACCTAATGATCCCAGTCAAGCGCGACCCATTGACCATGGAAAGCTTCGTAATCAATGTCGATGGACAAGAAGTGGTCTTGACTTTGGCCAACAAACCACAACTTGGACAAGACACCAATATAGAACAAAACTCTCGTGATTCAAACACATCTTCGACGGAAAAAGGGCTTGACTTTGGCCAACAACCCAATGCCAGTCTCGGATCTTGAGTAAGAATCACTCAATGGAAGGAAAAACGCATGATATTTTATGAGGGTTTTTCGCGTGCAAATTGGCTACCAATTTATTATCTTTATTTAGGTCTCATCATCATACACCCTTAAACATGCATTCTAAACACATAATAAAGCGCATATGAAAATAAATAATAATGATATGCGGATGGATACTTAACACATTGATCCTAGATCAAATCTCTCACTTTCTCTCTCAAACTAGCACTTGTATTACTTCTACCCGTTACACTACACTACTAAAGAAACCTCATTTACATTGAGGGGAATAGGTGAGAAGAGAATACAAAAGAATAGAGAGGTGATAAGGCTGGACACGCAGGTCCAATTTAATAAATCGAATTTATTACAACAATTTCCAAAATTGCCCCCACCCGACTAATATCCATCCGATATACATTATTCATTCATCACAACCATGTATTCACACAAGCATGTTATCAATCAATCTAATCAAATTAATTAATATGATAATTAGTGATCATCCAATGTTCAAACAACGATTTGATTTTGCGCGAGTCAAACTCGTTTTTGCGAATAAGTACTCAAAGTACGAATTCTCGAATTAAATTAAACTACAACATTAAATCCAATTTAATATGTATTTAATACTAATTCACTATTTTATTCCAAATTAAATATTACACTTTATTAATAAACCTTTTACGACTTAAATTCCAAATTTAATCGTTACGGTTTCAAAGCCCGATTAACGTCCAACGTCAATTTAATTCAAGTCCAATGGGCTTTAAATTAATTTCTTAAGGCATGGGCTTCGGCAACCAAAGCCCAATCAAGGAGTAACCCCATAAGCCCAGAAATCAATTTCGGCCCATTAGGCCCAATTAAACTTTAAAGGTTTATAAGTCACATTTGGGCTTTATGGAAGTGGTTTTGGGCCCAATTGGATCCAATCCAATTTGCCTAAACCCAACTTTGTACAACAAAGCCCAATAAGCCCATTTACAACTTTAAAAGCCCAAATCAAATTTTAAGGCCCAAATAATTAAATTACCAAATCCAAATTCCAATTTAATTACCTAAAGTGTATATCATGATTAATCACCCAAATCAATATTTCCAAAACATCAAATTAGTCCAATTAATCATGTTCATAATCATCATCACATGTCCAACACATTAATGAAAAATCAAACCCATTACTCATGCTAAGGTCTCGGCCAAGGGAGGGACTTTTTATCCGATTCGAATTCAATCCAATTAATTTCACAATCGATATTAATCTTTATCCCGAATGATTTCCAACACATCCAATGAATTAAAAAATCAAAATTCCAAGACTTAAAGGGCTTTATGCATTCGGCCAAGTAAGGAATTTAGGGATTTTTGTTCAATTCAAATTCAATCCAATTCAATCTCAAATTAACATTATCCATATGATTCCAACTCATCCAATGAATCAAAATCAAAAAATTCCAAGATCAATATGAACCCTAGATTCGGCCAACATCAATTTAGGGGAAATTTGTTCCAAACATAATTTCTTGAAATTGATCCATCATTCTTCAATTCAACATGATTAAGCATATTCAAACATCCAATTTAATCAAATCATGCTCAAAATCAATTTACCCAATTTTAGCCCTAAAAGTTTCATGCTTGAACCTAGGCTCTTGATGCCATATTGGTTTCTATTTAGGTCCCAAGATCATAACAAGCATGTAAACATGTGTGAATACATCAAAGAAGTAGCGGAATACTCACATCGATCGGTTGAGACGATTTGATGATGAACAAAACTTGATTTTCCTTCATCAAAGTGGCGCCACTGCATGCAGTCCACTGTCTTGAAATTTCAGTTTTGAGCTGAGATTTTGAGCTTCGAATCTTCGTCGTTTGATTCCCGGCTCGTGGGTGAGTTTCCCTAACACCTTCGTATGTCCTCCTAGGAGTGTGCTAGCACTTGGATCTTGCCACAAAACCTCAAATATGCTCCATCATTCACGCCATTTCTTGACAGTGAGCAGCCCCTTGGGCGTGAAGGAGAAAGAGATGGGAGAGAGATAGAGTTGTCTAGGGTTTACTAAAATTCATCTAATGAATAATAATGAATTACCAAAGTGTAGAGATCCTTTTTGCTTTTAACTTTTGGTGAAACCATTTCACCTTTTACCCTAAACTTGGTAGGTGTGGGTAAATGGTTTTTTCAAAAAAGCAAACAAGGTGGTTGGGTGGTAGGTACACCTACCACACATGGGCCTCACATATTTGAATTCAAAATTCAAATATCTCTACGAACATTTGCCGCGGCTCGGTTTCGTTTAATCCGATTAAACGAACTTCCGTCGTTAAATAATTAAATCTAATTTAATTAAATATCGATGCCTCGCAAATATATTAGGAACGTCGTTTACAAATTAATTCTAAATTAATTCGTTCGTTCGTATTAAAGTCCGACTTTAATTTCGTAATGAAATCCAATTCATATTAATATATCCGATATATTAATTTTAGCCCATTCGAATAAATTAAATAGAAAAATCAAATTTAACAATTAAATTTATTTTACCGATTAATTCCAAATTAATCACGTTCTCTCTCTTTAGACAATACTTTATCCCAGATAAAATATCTCCGTAATTAATCCCAGATTAATTTTCTCTCTCATCGAATTAATCCCAGATTAATTAAAGTGCGAGTCATACATCATCAGTGAATCATTGGGAAGCGACCCATGAGATCCCCGGATATGTTGGCAGTAAATACGGTCGTCGGACTATCCGAACACGTAAGTACCAAGTACTACGTTTTACCGATTCACAAGACAAGGTTGGCTTCTAGCAAAGCACCATGCCTACCCAATTCTCCGAAAATATCCTTACAGGAATGAAGGATCTATATCAGGCGTAGTATACATCGTATAGTGCATATCGATCTAGTATCTGATGGTCACGTGCTAGGTCTGGGGCTGGAGTTGTGTCTGCCCCGTACGAAGCACATGTCGGATGTCTGGTAACTAGTCTCTATAATCGGATATACATGACCTAGTCATAATATCCCAATGGCCGCGCAGCACTTAAGAGCACTAATACCGTATCCTACGTGACATCATCTCCACTATGACTGGAGTGATACTTCCGTCTTGACATCACACCCAATACTCTACGATTCTCAATATACCCAGTATTGGCGTACACAGAACTGGTTAAAGCCCTGGACGACCTCAACCAAAGTATATTGATTGTCGCAAGTATTAGCGGTGCAAGTCTCAGGTTAAGACCAAATACACCTACCCTGATTTCGGACTCCCATAGACACACAGTCATACTACCAATGGGATTCCGAGGGGGTCTATCCAGAGCAAGCTGTTTCCCGTACCATCGGTGAAACACAACCTCCTATTACACTTGCATGAGTATCCAATACCCAAATATATGAGAACTATGTCGTTGTGCCCTCACAACGCGCACAAGTGCAATACTAGTCTTTTGTATCTATCGATGTCCAATCTCGATAATACTCTGACTAGGGATATTTAATGATTTATCCTACGTGGACTGATACTGTCTCATATCATTCTCCGTCCAGGAACAAATCATAGGGACCTCTCATCATTTATACATCTAAGGTGATCTAATCACAAATGATAAGAGAGCAATCTCCTTTGTCACATAGTTAATTTGTACAACAACACCATGATCTGTACAAATAGTGACGCTATGGGTCATAATTGTCCAACACATTTGACCTCATAAAAATTAATAGCAAAGTTTAACCTCGTGGGATCGATATTTTTTATACTACTTGGACGATACGTGCGCTTGCGTTATACGCGTGTGATTATGCACCGGTCACTCAGCTGCTAACAGAACTACACCTAATCCAATTAAGATTATATAGATCCAAAATACTTCTTTTGCTGCCTCAGCTGCAGCAATGTTCCACTTTTGTTATTTATTCGACAACAATATCTTGCTTGGAAGATTTGCAGCTCATTGTTCCGTTATTCAAACTAAATATGTACCCTTATTGTGACTTAAAGTCGTCTTTGTCGGTTTGGAAACTTACATCGGTGAACCTAGTCACCTCAAGTTCTCATTTCCCCATATTCCCAGAAAGCATCCTTAGTTCATCCAAGATACTCAAGGATGTTCTTTACATCAATCCAGTGACCATCACCTGGATTGGCCTTATAGCGTCTACATATGCTCAAAGCATATGAGACATCAGGTCACATACATTTCAAAAACGTACGAGCATTGAGATGGTTGTCAGCAGCTTTCTAGATCTATCCCAGTAGATCTTTATTCCTAGAATAAAGCTTGCTTCTCCCAGGTATTCCATGGAGAATTTTAATGAAAGCCAAGCTTTCACCGATTATATTATGGGAATGTTATTGCTAAGAAGCAATACATCATCAACTTATAGGACATTCATTGTCAGTGCGCTCCCACTAACTTTCTTATATACACAAGAATCATATTCATTTTGAATGAAATCATATACCATTATGATCTCATCAAAAGTTGGTTCCAAGACCGCTATGCTTGCTTCAATCCATAAATAGATCGATTTAACTTGCAAACCTTGTTTGCATGTTTTGGCACGACAAAATCGTCAGGATGTTGCATAAAACATCCTCCAAATGGTTTCCGTTAAGGAAAATGATTTTGACGTTCAGCTGCCATATTTCATAAACGAAATATGCAGCACTAGCAAGCATTATCCGAATGGATTTAATCATGGCAAAGGGTAAAATGTGTCATCGTAATCGACACCATGTTGATGACAATACCATTTCGCTACAAGCCTAGGTTTGTACGTTTGTATGTTGTCATCCACGTTTGTCTTCACCATGAAGACCCATCTGTTACCAATAGGCACAATGTTTTCTGGTATATCAACCAGTGTCCAAACTTGGTTGGTATACATGGAATCCATTTCGGACTTCATGGCACGTTGCCATATAGCGGAGTCGATACCTCGTATCACTTCCTCATACATAGTCGATTCAGTATCCTCAATAAGACTAATATCTACATAAGGTGAGATCAGAAACCCATACCTCCCAGGTTGTTTTCTGACTCTCTCTGACCTACGCGGTTCTTATGTATTCGAAGATTATTGGTACAGTTTCATCCCTGATGAATTGTTGGTGTTCCGTGATGACTCGATGCCTGGAACAATATTACTCCGATTTTCATCGAGTTTTACTTTTCTCCCACTTACCACTGCATTTAGGTATTCCTCTTAGAAAAACCGCATGGAGAGCAACAAATTTATTTGTTCTCTTGTGTGTTGTGAAATTAGTTTCCTTAGGATAACCAATTACATAATGGGCACTTATCCGATTTGGGATGTAGTTTGGTATCATCCAAACATATGCCCAGCATTCCCAAATCTTCGGGAATGAGAAACCTGGTTTCTTTCCTGTTCATATCTAATATGAAGTCTGTCTAAAAAAATTTCATGGAACCTTATTCAAAATAAGTATTGAACTGTTTAATGCGTATTCTCAGAAGGAAATTGGTAGCTCAAAACGACTCATCATTAACCTTACCATGTCCAACAAAGTTTGGTTTCTCTCTTTGGACACACCGTCATATTGAGGTGTCCCGAGAGGAGTCCATTGTGAAAGAATACCATACTTTTTCATGTAATCTTGAAATTCATATGTTTAAGTATTTTACACTATGGTCCGACCGTAATGTTTTTAATACTTTACCGATCTGTTTTCTTACTTCGTGTCGAAACTCTTTGAATTACTCAAAAGTTTCTGACTTATGTTTCATAAGATACACATAACCGTAATGCGATGCCACATCCGTAAAGGTTACGAAGTATTTATATCCATCTCTAGCCTAGCTAGACATGGGCCCACTTACGTCACTATGAACGAGGGCTAACAGCACGGTGGCACGTACACCTTTACCAATAAAAGGCGATTTAGGCACTTTGCCTTCTAAACTAGATTCGCAGACGTTATTTGAATTAGAATCAAATCCGCCCTAGTATCCACTCTTCGAAAGTGTGGATATACGAGTCTTGTTAATGTGTCCCAGACGACAATACCACAAATAAGTATCATCTGATTTACTTAGTTTGAGCCATTTGTTTGTCATGTTATATGTTTGAGATTTGTTTATATTCAAAATATAAGTACTGTTATTCACATCTAATGTGTATATCTCAATATCATCTTTATAAACAAAACACTTAGTGTTCATGAACATAAAGGTATACCCGCAACGAGTTACACTAGATATAGAGATCATGTTTCTAGTCAAACTAGGTACATTATAACATTTTCCTAATTTAAGTACATGCCCAAATGGCAGTTCCAAAATTTAGGTTCCCACAGCCAAAACAGCGACTCTCGTCCCGTTTCCGACTCATATGTCTATCTCAACTGAAGCCAGTCTCCTGCTAATCAGCAGATCTCGCACGTCAATACATATGTATGTTCCACATTCAGTATCAAAAATCTAATTTTTAAAATCAGTAGTAGACATGTTTATAACAAACATACCTGAAGCCGAAGCCTTGCCCGTCTTCACTTCCTTCATGTCTGCCTTGTCTATACGGCAGTCACGCTTCCAGTGACCCCGTTTACTACAGTTTTCGGCAGACATCTTGGGATATGTCATTTGTCTTCCTAGAAGACAGTGACGATTTTGCCTTTGCCCTTTTATTCACTCCCCCAGAAGCCTTCGGCCAAGCCTTGGCCTTCTGAGATGTCGAAGTAAGATGCGCCTTGCGATTCTTACCCTTTTAGAAGCTCTGGCTATGTCTCATTGAGCATAGCCATTAACTCTCCAAGAATTTTTCTCTTGGTTCAAGATGAACCCGCCCCAGCATTCGGGCAGAGACTGTAAGATCAAATCTATAGAAGTCTCAGCCTCGTAGGTAATGCCCAGTTAACCTAGTTGTTCGATGTCAGCAATCATCTGTGACACCTAGTGCTCGACAGATGTAACCTCTGACATACGTGAGCGAAAGAGCTTCTATTAAGATCTAAGGTTAGATCTATGAAGATCCTTTAATTTCATCATCATATTATAAGGATCTAATCCTTAGTTCTGACGAGGAAATTAAGGAGTCTTTGCGGCAAGCATATCGGATTGAGCACTAAAGTTATCATCACGATGAGTCTTCCAAAGCTCATGCTCTACTATTTTCTTAACTCCGGGCTTAGGCTCGAGAGGTCGCTCTATCAAATAGAGTAACTTCTCAACTCCCAAGACTATCCTGAGATTCATTTCCCAATATGAAAATTAAAGTCGTAAAAGATATTTTTCACCTAGGATTATGTCATTTGACGCTGATCTTTCAAGTCATCTTGATTGCTATAGTCCAACTATGCAATCAACGATTTCGAGTACAATCTAATGTAATGATTACTATAGTCTAACTATATAATTAACTACAATTTGATTGGTTACTTTCAAATGTATTGATTACTATAATCCAACTATATAACCAACTAAAATGAAGTAGTTTGAATACAGTCCAACTGTTCAATTAAAACAACAATTGAATATTAGTCAAACTAATATATTTATAAATTATTAATGACGAAAAAAGAAATGAGCGCATATTGGCAAGTATTTAAACGAAATTGCAAATTTAATACTTGCCTCCCACTATTTTTCGGCGAGCCTCTAACCCTCTGTGGAGTACTCGGGAAACCTAGTTTCCTAGTGGGATAGGATCCCGTTAAATAACACACAACCTTGACTTTGGCCAATGAGTTGTATGAAACTTAACTAGGTAGATCTCTAAGATCAATTGGATCTCATCCAATTCCTAGATCCAGTAGGTGGACCTTCAAGTCCAAAACATATATCCAATATATGCCAATATATCCAATATATTGCCTGACCTTTTTCCTCTGAATCAACTAAGCCTTGACTTTGGCTCAACAAGCTTAATGAAACCAGTTAAGCGTGACCCATTTACAGTGGGAAAGCTTCGTAATCGAGGTCGATAAACAAGAAGTGATATTGACTTTGGCCAACAAATCACAACTTGCCCAGGACGTACGATATGGAACAAAGCCTTCGTGATTCAAACACATCCGCGATGGATAAAGGTCTTGACTTTGGCCAACAAACCAATGCCAATCTTGGATCTTGAGAGAGAATCACTCAATGGAATGAAAAACGCTTAATATAATATGAGGGTTTTTGTCGCGATTTGGTAACCAATTTATTATCTTTAATTAGGTCTCATCATACACCCTTAAGCATGCATTCTAAAAGCATAATAAGGCGCGAAATAAAATAATAATGATATTCGGATGGATATATAACAAATTTGTTCCTAGAACAAATCTCTCACTTTCTTCTCTCCCGCTAGCACTATTCATACTTCTACCCAATTACATAATACTTCTAAAGAAACCTCATTTACATTGAGGGGAATTGTTGAGAAGAGAAATACAATGAGATAAGGAGATAATAAGCTGAACACACAGGTCCAATTTAATAAATTCTAAATTTATTACAACAATTCCCAAATTTCCCTCACCCTTCTAATATCCATCAGATATACATTATTCATTCATACGTCCAAGTATTCACACAAAGCATGTTATTCAATCAATCTAATCCAATTAATTAATCTTTGAATAATGATCATCCAATGTTCAAACAACGATTTGATTTGCGCGAGTCCAACTCGTTTAAGAATAAATACTCAAAGTATGTATTCTTGAATTATATCGAACTATAATTTTAAATCCAAATTAAATTATATTCAATACTAATTCATATTAATTCCAAATTAATAATTACACTTTTAAAAGTGCTTTTTAGACTTGGATTCCAAATCCAATCTTCATGGGTCTCAAAGGCCCAATTAGTATCTAATGCTATTCAATTAAAGTCCAATGGGATTTCAATTAATTCTTAAGGCACGGGCTTTAGCCAATATGGATCAAACCCAAATGCCAATGCCCAATTAAGGAATCATCTTTTTACCAAAAAATCAATTTAGGCCTATTAGGCCCAATTAAATTATTTAAAGGCCCAATGTTATACTTTGAACTTTATGGAAATGGTTTAGGCCCAATTGGATCCAAACCAATTGACCAAAACCAAACTTGGCCCAACCAAGCCATTAAGCCCAATTACAACAATTAAATTAATACATCATTCCAAATTACATATTATTAATTAAAGTGCAATTAACATAATTAATCAATTAATATAATGTTTCTAAAACACTAATAATTAATCCAATTTAATCATGCTCACCATATCCAATTCATGTCCAACATAAATTAAAGCAAAATCAATCTATTACATGCTTCACACTCCACGACAATCATCATGAAATAACATTCAATTCTGATTTGAATCCAATTAAACCAACAATTAATATTCATTTCATGCTTTAAACATATCCAATTGTCTAAAATCAAAAAATCACCATGAGTCCTATCTATGGTGCATTCGGCCAAGCTAAGGAAATTAGGGAAAATTTTATCCAATTCATTTTCTCAATTCCTAAGATGTACAAATCCAATTCAACATCATCCAAGCTCAACTAAACCATCAATTTAAGAAAAAAAACATACTCCAAGCATAAATTCCCAAATTAAAGTCCATAAACCCTAGATTTTCAAATCAAACTTAGATTGCTCTGATACCATTGTAAGTGTTCCTAGAACATGCCAAGATCGTCTAAGAGTGATTCGTGTGTGAATTAATCGAAGGAAGTTGCGAAAAAACTCACCTTGATCGGATTTAGGATTTCAAAAATTCCTTCTTTGTGGAGCTCCAAGCTTGTTTGTAGAGTTCAAAACTCTAAGTGAGTTTCCCTATCACTTTCTATGACTCCCAAAGTGCTAGCTTTGTCCAAAAATTGAAACAAAATTTCTTCTCCTAGAAGAATAAGAATCGGCAATGGAGGGCAGAGAAAGAGAGAGAGAGATGGGAAGAGTAATGCTAACAAAATAATAATGTTTTCCAAACACAACTCCATTTTAGATTTTCCAAAAACAAAAGTCAAGTGTGTGGGAAAAAAAAATGCATTAAATGCATCCAACCACTTACATCAACAAATGACTAGTGATGTGAGTTAGTGGGGTCCCACCACTTTGAATTCAAAATTCAAGTTGGGTCGCTCAACACACTTCGGGCTCGGGTCGTTTAATCCGATTAAAAAAAAATTTCTGTTGCGACGTAATTAAATCTAATTTAATTAAATAATAATGTCTAGCAAAATTATTACGGAAGTCGTTTACGAATTAATTCTAAATTAATTCGTTCACTCGAATTAAAATTCAATTTTAATTCCGCATTGAAATCTAATTTCAATTAATATATCTAATATATTATTTTAGCCCAATTAAATAAATTAAATAGAAAAATCCAATTTCACTATTAAATTTATTTTACCGATTAATTCCAAATTAACTGCGTTCTCTCTTCTCGACGAATTTAATGATTAAACCTTACGTGGATTAATACTGTCTCATATCTTATTAATCTGGTACTAATCATATGGACTTTTATCATTTATATATTCCAGTATTCCAATTACAAATGATAAAAGAGCAATTTCCTTTGTCATATAGTTAATTTATATAATAACACCATGTTCTGTACACATAGTGATGCTATGAGTCATAATTGTCCAACAGTATAGGTAGAAAATTTGAATCTTGAAAAGTTTGAGATTTGAATTCTTTTGTATAATGGTTATATAATTAAAAGTACTTGTGCCTCGAAAGTACAAGTAAAAGTTTATCATTTATTATATTTAATAGAATATTGTATTCTATTAGATAAAATATCTTTTCTACGATCCCGAGTAATAAAATTATTTTATTACTTGGTGAGTAACATCAGATGTTGACTATTGTAGAAATGACTTGGCTTATTGAAGTCAAATGTGAGAGTGATAAATTATAAGTGGAACTACATAATTAATAAGATGAAAAGTCCCTTAGACATCTTCCATATAAGTCTAATAAGATGTCAGAATCATTTGCGAAGTATTTGATACTAATGGTTCTGTAGTTTTCTTATCGAAGAAAATTATCATATAACTTACAATGTGAGCGATATTTGATATCGATTTTGGAAGTTAGCATTGAATCATAGATTTAAGATTGTTCATAGCTTACTACGATCAAATTTTGAACTTGATTGAGCTTTCATTATGAATTGTTCATAAAATGTGCAAATGATTTGCGCAGCAAAAGCAAAATGAGCGTATTAAAGGTTTGAAATTTATAGTATGACAGTGAGAAATGTTAAATTATTAAAATAAAAATGTATTACAACATAAAAATTTAAGCTCTTATTTAAATAAGAAATTTAATAGTAGTCGTCCATAAAATCTAAATAATTTTTTGAATATCGAGACTATTATTATTTATTTTAAAATATATGTTGAATTCACACAAATGCGGACCATGTGTTAATATTACATAAATGTGAACCTTTGGATATACTTATGAGTACAGTTCTAAACTTTATATAGTTTTGTTGATATATTAAACATTCGATATTGATTGATAATTTCCCCCTTTGAAGTTTGAACGACTTGTGTCTTGTGACTGTTGACAGCTGTCCTGTGTTAGCTTGAACCAGCTGGAGACTGAGCTTCCTCCTCAAGTCACGAGCTTTGTGCGCGTAGCATTTTCAGTAACCGCGCGCGCGTCAGCTCACGTGCTTACGTGACCTAGGATACCACCTATTTCCTAATCCTCTGGTGCCCATTTGCTGACCGCCAGCTGGACCATCCCACGCCCTTTCCCATACTATTTTATCCAGCCTGTCTTAAATAAGCCTGTTCATTTCTATTTCCACAGACGAGGGTTCTTTCGGTATTTCCGATTTAATGCAATTTTCATTACCGAAAAAAGAGTTTGTTTGGCTCTCACGCTCCGCATTACTCCGTATTACGTGAGTTGTGATTTTTGCGTGTAATAAACGCGCGTGGGATTGATATTTGCTTTTTTTTTTTTCTTTTTTTTTTTGATAAAAGAACACGCTTGCGTTGAAACTCGAAACTCGTAAATGGCGAAGCTAACACCTTCTCATTACACTGCCCTTGTCTCCTTCTAAGCAGGTTCCATTGCTTTCGCTTAAATAATTAACTGGTTTACACTTCAAAAATTTTAAGTAGTGAGCTGTTTACACTAAAAATTTAGTAGCAATATTAGATATATAAAATTTAATATATTAAAAGTTTTCAAATATTTTCATATTTAAAATAAATTTCAAGTGTAAAATTACATATCCCTTCAACCAAAAAGAAAAGCGCTTCTTGCCCCTATATATATAATGTGTGTATGCCTTCTCCTGTCTTATCAGCTCAATACACAAAACACATCAAGACAAAGCAATCTCAGCTTAGTAAAAAAAAAAAATCTCTTGAAATCTTCAAATGGATTATTTTGTTCATAAAAATCTCTTAAAGCTACTGTTCGTGATCTCTCTAATTCAAATCTCTATAGCTGCAAGAAACCTTAATGATGTAGCAGCACAAGAACAGCAGCTCTTGGAATACCACAATGGGGCTCTTCTTTTAGGCAAAATTTCAATCAACCTCATCTGGTATGGCAAATTCAAGCCTTCCCAGAAAGCCATTGTTTCAGATTTCATCACCTCTCTGTCCTCCTCATCATCATCAACAAAAAAAACCATCCAACCATCGGTCGCCACGTGGTGGAAGACAACCGAGAAATACTACCACCTCGCCTCCAAAAAATCGACCTTTCCTTCTCTTTGGGAAAGCAAATTCCTGACGAGACCTACTCGCTTGGCAAGTCACTCAAAAGCAGCGACCTTGTAAAGCTGGCCTCAATGGGTGCCCAAAAAGACGCCATTAATGTTGTATTAACAGCACCTGATGTAGCCGTTGAAGGGTTTTGCATGAGCCGATGTGGGACCCACGGGTCAGCTTTGGGTTCCATTAAGAGTGGCCGCAAGGGCAAGAACTATTACTACAAGTTTGCTTACATCTGGGTTGGTAACTCGGAGACTCAGTGCCCAGGTCAATGTGCCTGGCCATTTCACCAGCCCATTTACGGACCACAGAGCCAGCCATTGGTGGCACCAAACAATGACGTGGGTCTTGATGGAATTGTGATCAACTTGGCTAGCCTTTTGGCTGGGACTGCAACCAACCCATTTGGAAATGGATACTTTCAGGGTCCGAAAGAGGCTCCATTAGAGGCTGCTTCAGCTTGTCCTGGAGTTTATGGGAAAGGAGTTATCCTGGGTACGCGGGAGACTTGTTAGTTGACTCAACAACTGGTGCTAGCTACAATGCATATGGGGCTAATGGCAGAAAGTTTTTGCTTCCTGCTCTGTATGATCTTGCTACATCATCTTGTTCAACTTTGGTCTAAAATGGGATCAGAATTATTAGGATTATAGATCTAGAGTAATAATTCTTTAATTTGTCATTTGTTTTTCTCCTAATGATTAATTATTTTAGATGAGTGATAAGTGAAAGGAGAGAGCACATTTTTTATATTTTGTGTATTTAAAACTTTCATATTTTTTTTAAAAAAATTATAATTTTAAATATATAAAAAGACAAAATTTATCCTTCCTTAATTTTTTTGTGTATTATCAATTTTCATAAATTTAATAGCAAACTATGCTTCGGCTTGTTTTTCATAGATGATGATTTTGTTTCAGATTGGGCTTTTATGATAGATTTTTTTTAAAAGAAAAATGTAAAATGTGAATAAAATTATTTTAAGAGCATAATACTCTTATTTAATAAATAATGTTTATCAATATTTTATCATTTTTTTTAAATATTTTAAAAAAAATCCTTAATCATCCCCCCCATCATATCAAGCTGGGGACTCTCCTGGTAGTTAAAAACAATTTCCCCGCATGAAAAATGCATGGTATTAATAATATAAAAGATTCTGTGCACTATGTTTTCTTTATAATCGGTAGGAAAAATTCCCTTCGAAAATCTGTTCTGGTACAAAAGGAATTAGGACACGGGCCTCAACATTCCACCTAGATGCTCTGAGAAATCAAGAAAAATCAATAAATCAATTAAACTGTACAGATATCCAAATGAAACTTAGAGCTCTCACAGTCTTCATATCCAGTGTGCATGTCTATTACGTCATTAAATGCTTTGAGAATGTTTAATTTTAGGAAATAATGATAGGAAAATTTTCATATAGAAAACTATTAAAGTAATGAACCTTAGCCTCGAATTCAAATATGTAGTAGTTTATGTAGGGGTGGGGGCGGTTCGGTTTGGTTCGGTTTTTGCTAAAAACCGAACCAATCATTTTTACGGTCCGGTTTTTTTACCTCTCAAACCAAACCATTAAATAACGGTTTGGTTCGGATTGAAAATTTTTTAAACCAGCGGTTTACGGATTGGTTTGGTTCAGTTTACATATTATTCTACTTAAAAAAAATTCATCCACTTTAGTGAAGACAAAAAAAAAAAACTAGTCTAGCGAACAAATAGTATGAAGTGCTACGGTGTAAGCTGTGACTCCAGAGAACATATGCACTCAATAGAGGATTGAAAAATGAGGCACAATTAATTCTTGTATTTTTTAAAATTATCTCGAATAATGATGTTATCATCATTCTAATTAAGAGACAAATCCAACAGCTTACTTTCAAGAATAAACCATAAAACAAAAAATTTAAGAATAAAAAATTATTAACAAATAAATTTAAGAATAAAATTATAACAAAAAAATTAAGAATAAAAGTATTAACATATTAATAAAAAGAAAACATAAAGTAAAATTAAAAGAAAAATGCAAATTTTTTTATAAAAATATATAACTTTTTAATTATAACGGTTCGGTTCGGTTTAACAGGTGCGGTTCGGTTTAACAGGTGCGGTTCGGTTTAGCATATGAACCGAACCGTAAACCGTTTGGGGTGGGCCAATCCGAACCGCAAACCAAACCGTTAGAAAAAAAAATCGTAAATTCGGTCCGATTTGGTTCGGTTTGCGGTTTGGTTCGGTTCGGTGGCTTTTTTGCCCACCCCTAGTTTAAAGTATTATTTTATATAATTTAAATTATTATTTTTTTCTTTGTGTAGTGTCATCAATAGTCCAGTGTGGGTATTATATGATGAAATACAGGGTTGGCATTTTTGGGTTCAAGTCTAGTTTGAGAATTTTCCATCGGGAGTTGGAAATTCAGGTAATGGGATTTTATTCCCAACAACTCCTGAACTATTTAAATAGCATAATACATGTATTAAATGATTAATTTTAATAACCATTTTATCAATTTTTAAATACTCATATCAATTTTCTTAATTTTTTTTTTTTTAAAAAAAAGCCTTAATCATCCCTATCAAGATGGGGACTCTCTTATTAATTAAAAACAATTATTTTCCTTGAAAATACATTGTATAGATAAGGTTAGAAGATCTAATAATACATCATCATGAGCGGCGAAAAAAAGCCTTAATCATCCCTATCAAGATGTGGACTCTCTTATTAGTAAAAACAATTATTTCCTTGAAAATGCATTGTATAGATAAGGTTAGAAGATCTAATAATACATCATCATGAGTGACCGGCGTAAAACAACACACGTATAACGCAAGCGCACGTATCGTTCAAGTAGTATAAAAATATCGATCCCACGAAGACTTAATTCCTACTATTGTTATTAATTATTGATACTATTTATTTACAAATATCTAATTAATGGAGAAGAGAATGATTGTTTGATTGGTTGAATGTGGTTTTGCACAATAAATAAAAAGATAAAAGAAAATACTAAAGAAAATAACAAAGAGACACAAAGATCTAGGGTTGTGAATCATTCTAATATCATTTTAAAGATGAAGTGGTTATTTTATGTTTGTGTAATAAATCAGTTTACTAACCTGGAACACTAAATATGCAAAGCCTCTGTCGATGGTCAGACGCAAATACCCAGTTTAACCAATTGAACCATATGTCTATGTCAACCAAATTATCTGGATTCATTAAGTTTAAGTTCCAATTATGGCTACCCCCGCCCGACAGGTATATTCCTATCATGTAAGGAAATCTATTAAAGGGTTATCTATCCTCAAGGAAGATCGTGGGCTATTAAGTATAAGGCTGAAACCTAAAATCCCTATGTCTAGTTCATTTTAGATTTACCATATCAATCTTATTGGTGATCAGACAACAAGAAGCATTAAGCTTAAGACTTTAATAAGTAAACCTTTAAATTACCCAAACTATAAAATAATCCCTTATAAACCGGTGATATTAAAAGTCATCACAACCCCAGATAATAACACATAACTAGGGCTAGTAAATACATAAAAGTAAAAGACATAAAGTAAAAGCTGAGAAGTAAATTACAATAAAATGCTAAGGTAAAAGGAATTACTTTTACTACTACTAATTTAGATATCTCCCATAAAATAATATATAAACTTGTGATAATATTACCAACCGACCAATCTGGCGGTATCCTGATTAAGTCAAATTAAGTCCAACCAGCCATAAAGGCGGAACCAAAATTAAATTACCAACCGACCAATCTGGCGGTATCCTTGATTAGTCAGGTTTAAACCAGATTAAAATTAAATTATCAACCGACTAATATAGCGGTATCCTTTTTAAGTCAGTATTTTAAATAGTGAATATATTATTTTTAAGGGACATTAATCTAAATAGTAATAGTAAAAGAATTACCTTTCACCCTAGTTGGGGGAAGTTACCTATTCATGGTGAATAGTAAAAACTGTAAAAAGTAAAAATAAATTACTATTATTACAAAATGTAATTAAAATTATTTACAAAACTAAAAATTAAAAATAAAAAAAAAACTAAAAAACTAAAGAATCTAGAGAGAGAAACTCTCTCTTTAGAAAGAATTTAAGAGATAGGAAGGTGTCATGAATTCTGAAATCTCGAGCTCAATTTATAGGCGCGGATAAGCTTCCAGCGTCGCGACGTCAGGTCCCTCAGCGTCGCTACGCCAGCTTCTGTCGACGTGGCACGCTCTGGTTCGCTGGTTTGAAGATTCTGGATAAGCTGATAAGGTGACACGTGACAGAGTGGTTGGCCTTCAATTATTGTGACACGTGGCGGCTTCTGATTGGTCGCTGAGATTCTTATCCGCCACATGTCAGATAAGGATAGGATATCCAATAATTGATGCTGACATGGCGGTGACGTGCGGGGTGTGGTGGTGACGAGGCGGTGATGTGGCGACACGTGGGAAAGAGACTGTCGGCACCGTAGAATTGCGACACGTGTCACTTCCTGATTGGCTTACGATGACGTGGCGGTGAGGTGGCATGTTGTGACTTGTGACTTGCTGACGTGGCTGATGACATGGAATGACACGTGGAACACGTGGCGATGATGACTGTCGGCACCGTAGGATGCTGACACGTGGCACGGCGTATTTTAGCAGATCGGCTGTGATGGTGACACGTGGTACGGCGCATTTTAGCAAAGTCAAACTTTTCTCAGATTCTGATTGGTGGACCCGGTGCACTTAGCACTGTTCGCGCATTTTAGACGTGCGACGCGGAAGCTTGGCGGCTGGCGGCGCGATGCTGCTAAAGACCCAAAATATCCCTGTTGACGCATTTTTGTCCGTTTTTGCCCCAAATTGCCTCCAATGCTTTCCAAACTTTATTTATCTGCAAAATAACACAAAATACATTCAAAACGTTCACAAAACTCGAGAAACTACTACTAAATATTAGGTCAAATGAGTGGGAATAAGTGATATAAATATCACTCATCACACCCCCAAACCTAACATTTTGCTAGTCCTCGAGCAAAACATAAAATAAAATAACATGAAAATAAAATTAACTAAGCCACTTTTGTAGGGATCACGGTTGCATTTAGCGTATGCAACAAGCCTTTAACCCCATAGGTGTCCTCCGTGGACTAGTTGTAGTCTCGTGAGGGTTTACAACAATGATACCCTCAAACATTTTACAAAAGTAAAAAGTTAGTAAAAACTAATGCACACAAAAGCAAAAGACAAGAGAAAAGAGAATAAAGATATTAGTGACTAATCAGGTGAAACTTTTACTCCCAAGTTTACGAGTTGTTTTGTTCATTTTAAATTATCGAATAACTAAATTCTCGATTATGATTACCATTCTCCTATACACAACCAGCAAAATATTAAACAACTCATTTTTGCCCAAACAGTCATAAGTGCAGTTGATAAGAGAGTAATATTTTTGTCCTAAAGTTTTATCAGAATTCACACCTTTTTGCAGCAATGGAATAATTTTCTGATTTTTCTGATTTTTTCTTGGTTTTCCTCTATTTTTATTTTTTATTTATAGACAATATCTTCCTATATGTAACGAGTTTTAGGTCGGTTGACTCCCAAA
>SKCR01041887.1:0-65582 GCA_019454045.1 Zanthoxylum bungeanum | reverse complement strand
TTTCATTTTGTTTTTTTTTTGTAATGATGAACAATAAAGCCTTACATAAATTATCATTCTTCAAGAAATTACAAAATTGCCCCCACTTAGAAGGGTATTGTAGGCACTGCATTTTTGCATATAAGGCCCGATGATGAGTCTCGTATGGAGACACTACCTCTTTAATTGTGAAAGCCGCGGGAAACGGACGTTGGAAGGGTAAAGTTGGGAATTAGTATTTTGTCAGATTTAACTCGCTTGTTTCGCTTCAGGTTCGCTTGTTGGACCTCTGTTTTAAAACACACCAAACCCATTAAAACACATAAAAAAAAACAAATTAAATTAAATTAAAACACATGTCACAAATTAAATTAAAACAAATTAAATTAAATTAAAAGACATGTCACAAATTAAATCACCTTCCAAAATTAAATTAAATCCCTTTCCTAAAATACATAAAATCACTTCCCTAAATTATAAGATTTTCCCTATCCCATTTTAATTAAAAATATCTCCCAATTAACGCACAAATCTTATTCCTTCTCCAACAAGGTAAACCCACCCCATTGCCTATAAAAAGAACCATTCACCCCCTTACCAAACCCTGGCTGGCTCACTCTCACGAAAACACAAAAAATAATCCCGAGCTTCACCATCTTTCTTCACTCACGAACCCTCTCATCACATGTCCCCACTCCTTCAACCACAAGCCACGCACCATCAGCGCCGCATATCATTGCCTCTTCACGTGAGCCATAGTCACGCTTAACCCTCATCAATTGACTGCCCATTAAACACCTAAGCCCTAGCCATTCACAAAGCCAAATCACACTTGTCACGAAGCCCTTAACCCTCTACACATCAGCCCTGCCACACAGCCTCATCAAGCCCACTCACGAACAGCCCCACGCACCTTCTCCAATTCAACAATAAGCCTATCAACTACAGCCCTCCACGCATCCCCTTACCAAGAACCTTGCACAAGCCCTTCAACGCACTCATCACACCTTCACGTAAAACCCTGCTTCACGCCACACTCCACACACCCATAGCCACACGTTGACACTTCAACATAGCACTTATCTCACCAAACACTCACGCTAATTGCCCCTCTCACAGTAACCAATTCACACACCAAGAACAACCCTTCACTGCACAGCCCCTAACACGCCTGATGACCCTTCACTGCACAGACCTTAACACGTCCATTCAGCCCCCAAAACACCACTGAAAACTGCCACAAAAATACCCCAAAACAGTCCCCGAATTAACTCAAAACAGTGACCAGAAAATACACCAGAAACAGCAGCGAAACGGAGCCAAAACAGCAGCCCGAACATTAAAACAGCGAGGAAAGACGTTGAGTTGGTGAACCAAAAGAGTTGCGGATCATTCGCCCTTCCAACGGACGTGTAACGCCCTTTCTTGTGACGACAAAAGAGGTTAGACCTGAGGGCACCCTTTTATTTATTATATATCTTTCGTTTATTTTATTTATTTTAGAAACATTATCGCATGAGAGTCGTTTGAGGAATGATGTGATTGTTGGATAAGCGGAATATGTGTTCCCTTTTGTGGTATATAGGATGGAAACCCGGACGTAAATTCCGTAGCCGAATCCGAATGGACGGTAGTGCGGTTTGTACTCGGGATACAACGCCACGTACCACTTAAGAGACATGTATTTCGTCTCATCCAAACTTGTGTTTGAGCATGTTATAGTTTATAGGTTATTTATTGTTTATTAAAGCATGATTAGGTTGTTAGCATGTCATTTATCTTAAGCATGATTTAGTCGATAGAAAGTTATTTCTTTATGCATGATTAGCTTGTTTTCACATTAGGGATTTAATTTATATTTATGCTTAGATTCTCATTTATTTTCTGCAATAGACAATTGAGCATGCTTGTGTGATGATTGTATGTTATTGCGTGTTTGCCGCCATGACAACTTATTTTGAAGTATGCGAATTTAGATTTAGGTTCTATTATTAGTATGCATGTGGACTTAGGCATAGGCTATCTTTGAGCATACATGTTGAGTAGACTCAGTTAGTTTATTGCACAAATCATACCATCACAAGTGACATAAGTAAGGGACCATTCCGAACCCAACGGTTTGAGGTCTTCCCTTGCGAGGGGTGAGTGCGGCCTTAAATCTTTGTCCCGGTTCACACCGGGTGGCGACTCCATGTTATTCCGTACTCCCAACTAGGCCGCGAGCCTAGAACAGCGTCGTCAAGTTCTGTGTCCTACAGTCTGGCGACTCCACTGGGGATAGAGAATTGGCCCCGAAATAATGCCTTGTAGTGATTGTAATTTGTGCTTTAGTTAACTGTGTCTACCGTAGGTTGAAAGAGGTTTATTCAATGGCACTTTTAAGGCTAGGTAATAGTTTGATGTCTTCCTTCATTCACTACCTTTCTATAAGGAAAAGCTGTGAATGCACCTAGATAATCATGTACTAGTAGTCTATCGTGATGGACTAATTTGGAGGACTCGTTGTTTATTCCTGTCACCAAGCGATAAGAGCCTAAGGAGCTAGGGTACTTAGGAGAGCTTCGCTCCACCCTCCCTCTGGGGAATCTACAACGGGAAATCCATTTGACAGTCAGTCACACACCATAACTCGTTGGCACGTACCTTTAGGTATAAAAAGGGTGCGCTCACTTGGTCGCTCGGACCCTTGAGTGGGGAGACCTAGTTGTGGGCAATCCTTCGTCGACGGAAGCTTTTGTCTATACCCCTGTAAACCCGCGTATTGGACTATTTTCATTTGGATTCCGTTGGACTTGTTGTCATGAGGTATGGGCTTGTTGGGCCATTTACACTGGGACGAGTCTGTGATTTATGGCAATTGGGCCAAAAGTTTCTAAAATGCTGATAGGCCAACTAGTGTAAAATTCTTATGAGCTTGTATTACATGCATCGCACGCATCTCATGCATCTCATGCATACATGCATCATGTCAACCCTCGTGTCTTAAAAGCCATCATAGATATCTGTTGGGTTAGGAAAAAGAAGACTTGTCAAAGAAGAGTTTAGCAAACATGGATATCGTGGAAAAGGAAACCGAGGAACAGAGAACTTTACTACAATGATAGAAATACTATTGAGGGGCCTTAAAAAAAAAAAAGAGAAAAAAAAACAGAAAAACAAAAAAACAGAAAAACAAAAAAAACAAAAAAAGAAGAAGATTGTTTTTAAGTCCTTATTAGTTAGGCATAAGTCCAATGATGAAATCGTTTGCTTTAGGGTGAAATCTTAGAAACGATAAACCTTTGACGTGCTTTTATCTGATAATTTGAGTAATTGATCTATGTTAGACTCGTAAGCACTTGATTATGGTTCTTAGCAGTGAAAACCTAAGTAGTTAGCAAAGTGACTAGTTGATGAAATTGTGGGTCGGTGAATGACCATTTGCTTAGATGTCTATCCTAATTTGCTTATGTTATGATGTGTGGTATGGTTGAAAATGAAAGAAAAGTCTCTAAAGAAAAGAATTGAACCACCTATAACCGATAAGCGTGAAGCTACCCATGGGCGAGTATTAGGACCACCATGAGGAGAAATGCTACCTTAAAGGGTAGGTGTGTTGAAAAAAAAAGAGAAAGAAAAAAAGAGAGAAAAAGAAAAGAAAAGAAAAAAGAAGTTCAAAATGCAAAGAAAAAAGAAAGAGATAAAAGAGAAAGAAAACCATACCACATTGAGCACAGAAAAGCACTGCAGGCATAATTGAGACATCTAGGTTGGTTTGACCCATCGATCCCGATTTTTGAAACGAAATCATTGAGTTAGCTTACCTAGGGATGAATCTGCAAAGGAACCTTTGCACACACACACTTTGAGTCTGGCTTAGATCATTTATTCAAAGACTTGGATTTGAGTTGCATTGGGTGTTTTGAAAGTTCTTTGGTTTCATTACTAGGCATTCTTTGAGGACAATGATATGTATAACTATTGAGAATATTTCGTAGCATAGTATGATGATATAGAAGGCCCCACCATGTGGTTCATCTTGACCAAGTGCAAACAGCGGAAAGCAATAAGCTAAACCAAGACTGGGGGCGACCAGTCTACCACATCGCGAATCAAGGACATAACAAGATATTGAGTCATGAGACCAGAGAGAAGACTGAGCAATCACCTGGAGAACTGGCGAAAGACCTAACCCAACGGAATAGGAAATTCATTCATGCATGCATGCATACACGTAACGTATTTTGCATTCTTTTTGTGTTTGTTTCGTTTTGTATTCACAGGTTTCAAAGAAGAAAAAGAGAAAGCGACAAAGACAAGCCAACCAGAATCAGCGACATATGAGTAGAAGTTTTGGGGATGAGTCCCAGGGTTGAGGCCCATATCAGTTTCAGTTTTGGGGATGAGTCCCAGGGTCGAGTCCCATATCAACAGAGTTTTGGAATGAATCCCAGGGTCGAGGCCCACATCTTCAGAGTATTGGAATGAATCCAAGAATGAATCCCAGGGTCGAGGCCCACATCATTAGAGTTTTGGAATGAATCCGGGAATGAATCCCAAGGTCGAGGCCCACATCATTAGAGTTTTTGGAAAGTATCCGGGAATGAATCCCAGGGGGCAAAGCCCGCATTATCAGCAGTCTTCGGGAATAAAATCCCAAGGCCTAGGCCCATATCAGTATCAGTTCAAGGTCGAGGACCCACTACATCATCAGTTTGAGGGCGAGGCCCACTTTTTCAGCGGTGTTGGGTCGAGGTGCCCAAGGTCGAGGTGCCCATGTTGTCGGTTATAGTTCCGGTTCGAGGTAACCAGGGTTGAGGTGCCCACTACATCATCAGTTCGAGGGTGAGGTCCCTATTATCAGCGGTATTGGGTCGAGGTGCCCCCGTTGTCAGTTGCAGTTCTGGGATGCGTCTCAAGGTCGAGGGCCCACTACATCATCAGTTTGAGGGCGAGGCCCACTTCGTCAACGGTATTGGGTCGATGTGCCCAGGGTCGAGGTGCCCACATTTTCAGTAGCAGTTCCGG
The DNA here is from genome assembly GCA_019454045.1 of Zanthoxylum bungeanum. Lineage (NCBI taxonomy): Eukaryota > Viridiplantae > Streptophyta > Magnoliopsida > Sapindales > Rutaceae > Zanthoxylum > Zanthoxylum bungeanum. The sequence goes on along the minus strand of SKCR01041887.1, from coordinate 60,596 downwards.
GATACGTCCCAGGGTCGAGGGCCCACTGCATCATCAGTTGTAGTTCCGGGATGCGTCCCAGGGTCGAGGACCCACTACATCATCAGTTTGAGGGCGAGGCCCACATTGTCAGCGGTATTGGGATGCGTCCCAAGGTCGAGGTGCCTCCGTTGTTGGTTGCAGTTCCGGGATACGTCCCAGGGTCGAGGGCCCACTGCATCATCAGTTGTAGTTCCGGGATGCGTCCCAGGGTCGAGGACCCACTACATCATCAGTTTGAGGGCGAGGCCCACATTGTCAGTGGTATTGGGATGCGTCCCAGGGTCGAGGGCCCCCATTGTCGGTTGCAGTTTCGGGATGCGTCCTAGGGTTGAGGGCCCACTGCATCATCATCAATATTAGTCATGCCGGGTATGGCACGCTGGGGGTGAGGCCCACATTGGTTCAGTATTAGTTCTGCCGGGTATGGCATTCTGGGGGCGAGGCCCAAATTAGTTCAGATCAGTTTGGCAGGTACGGCACTACGAGAATGGAGATATCAGATCAGCCAGGTACGTCACTCCGGGTATGAAGATATCAGATCAGCCAGGTACGGCACTCCGGGTATGGAGACGTCAGATCAGTTTTGCCAGGTATGGTACTCCGGGTATGGAGATATCACATTGCGACACCCTAGGTACGGGGTTAGCATTCAGACCACAGCGAAGCCCTAGGTACGGGGTTAGCACGCCAGGTACGACATGTGGACTATTCAGACTACTGCGACACCCTAGGTACGGGGTTAGCATTCAGACATTTGTGACTCTCTAGGTATGGAGACGTCACTGCGACACCCTAGGTACGGGGTTAGCATTCAGACCACAGCGACGCCATAGGTATGGGGTTAGCACGCCAGGTACGGCATGTGGACTATTTTGGACTACTGCGACACCCTAGGTACGAGGTTAGCATTTAGACATTTGTGGCACTCTAGGTACGGAGGCGTCACCGTGACACCCTAGGTACGGAGGCGTCACCGCGACACCCTAGGTACGGGGTTAGCACTCAGAAATTTGTGGCACTCTAGGTACGGAGGCGTCACCGCGACACCCTAGGTACATGGTTAGCACTCAGACATTTGTGGCTCTCTAGGTACGGAGACGTCACCGCGACACCCTAGGTACGGGTTAGCATTCAGACATTTGTGGCACTCTAGGTACGGAGGCGTCACCGCGACACCCTAGGTACGGGGTAAACACTCAGACATTTATGGCACTCTAGGTACGGAGGCGTCACCGCGACACCCTAGGTATGGGGTTAGCATTCAGACATTTGTGGCACTCTAGGTACGGAGGCGACACCGCGACACCCTAGGTATGGGGTTAGCACTCAGACATTTGTGGCTCTCTAGGTACGGAGACGTCACCGCGACACCCTAGGTACGGGGTTAGCATTCAGACATTTGTGGCTCTCTAGGTTCGGAGACGTCACCGCGACACCCTAGGTACGGGTTAGCATTCAGACAACCAACATCATCACTGCGGCACTCTAGGTACGGAGGCGTCACCGCGACACCCTAGGTACGGGGTTAGCACTCAGACATTTGTGGCTCTCTAGGTACCGAGACGTCACCGCGACACCCTAGGTACGAGGTTAACATTCAAATTTGTTGCACTCTAGGTACGGAGGCGTCACCGCGACACCCTAGGTACGGGTTAGCACTCAGACATTTGTGGCACTCTAGGTACGGAGACGTCACCGCGACACCCTAGGTACGTGGTTAGCATTCAGACATTTGTGGCACTCTAGGTACGGAGGCGTCACCGTGACACCCTAGGTACGGGGTAAACACTCACATTTATGGCTCTAGGTACGGAGGCGTCACCGCGACCCCTAGGTATGGGGTTAGCATTCAGACATTTGTGGCACTCTAGGTACGGAGGCGACACCGCGACACCCTAGGTACGGGGTTAGCACTCAGACATTTGTGGCTCTCTAGGTACGGAGACGTCACCGCGACACCCTAGGTACGGGGTTAGCATTCAGACATTTGTGGCTCTCTAGGTTCGGAGACGTCACCGCGACACCCTAGGTACGGGGTTAGCATTCAGACAACCAACATCATCACTGCGGCACTCTAGGTACGGAGGCGTCACCGCGACACCCTAGGTACGGGGTTAGCACTCAGACATTTGTGGCTCTCTAGGTACCGAGACGTCACCGCGACACCCTAGGTACGGGGTTAACATTCAGACATTTGTGGCACTCTAGGTAAGGAGGCGTCACCGCGACACCCTAGGTGCGGGGTTAGCACTCAGACATTTGTGGCACTCTAGGTACGGAGGCGTCACTGCGACACCCTAGGTAAGGGGTTAGCATTCAGACATTTGTGGCACTCTAGGTACGGAGGCGTCACCGTGACTCCCTAGGTACGGGGTTAGCACTCAGACATTTATGGCTCTCTAGGTACGGAGACATCACCGCGACACCCTAGGTACGGGGTTAGTATTCAGACATTTGTGGCTCTCTAGGTTCGGAGACGTCACCGCGACACCCTAGGTACGGGGTTAGCATTCAGACAACCAACATCATCACTGCGGCACTCTAGGTACGGAGACGCAATCGCGACACCCTAGGTACGGGGTTTAGCACGCCAGGAATGGCACATCATCAAATCAGTTCGGGAACAAAGCCCACGGGTGGTTCGGGAGCAAAGCGCAGAGGTCGAGGCACCTCGCCATCACATTCAGCTCGGGAACAAAGCCCAGAGAACAAAGCCCACAGGTGGTTCGGGAACAAAGCCCAGAGGTCGAGGCACCTCGCCATCACATTCAGCTCGGGAACAAAGCCCATGGAACAAAGCCCACATATGGTTCGGGAACAATGCCCATAGGTCGAGGCACCTCGCCATCCCATTCAACACAACGGGAACAAAGCCCAGTGAACAAAGCCCACTCTCTACACAGTTCGGGAACAAAGCCCACAAATGGTTCGGGAACAAAGCCCAGGGGTCGAAGCGACTCGCCATCATAATCAGTTCAGTTCGGTAGTGATTCCTAGAGTTCGAAGCATCTTGCAGGGATGAACCTCGAGGTCGCGGCACCTCACCACATCATCAAATTCAGTTCAGAGCAATAGGCAAACCAGGTGACAGCTGGCGAGCCAGGTAAGTAAAAAATGCATTGCACGTACTTTGATAGGATTGTCATTGTCACACACTGCACAAGTCCCATCAAAGTGGGGGCGACTATAGGAACTGCATTTTTGCATATAAGGCCCGATGATGAGTCTCGTATGGAGACACTACCTCTTTAATTGTGAAAGCCGCGGGAAACGGACGTTGGAAGGGTAAAGTTGGGAATTAGTATTTTGTCAGATTTAACTCGCTTGTTTCGCTTCGGGTTCGCTTGTTGGACCTCTGTTTAAAAACACACCAAACCCATTAAAACACATAAAAAAAACAAATTAAATTAAGTTAAAACACATGTCACAAATTAAATTAAATTAAAAGACATGTCACAAATTAAATCACCTTCCAAAATTAAATTAAATCCCTTTCCTAAAATACATAAAATCACTTCCCTAAATTATAAGATTTTCCCTATCCCATTTTAATTAAAAATATCTCCCAATTAACACACAAATCTTATTCCTTCTCCAACAAGGTAAACCCATCCCCTTGCCTATAAAAAGAACCATTCACCCCTTTACCAAACCCTGGCTGGCTCACTCTCACGAAAACACAAAAAATAATCCCGAGCTTCACCCTCTTTCTTCACTCATGAACCCTCTCATCACACGTCCCCACTCCTTCAACCACAAGCCATGCACCATCAGCGCCACATATCATTGCCTCTTCACGTGAGCCATAGTCACGTTTAACCCTCATCAATTGACTGCCCATTAAACACCTAAGCCCTAGCCATTCACAAAGCCAAATCACACTTGTCACGAAGCCCTTAACCCTCCACACATCAGCCCTGCCACACAGCCTCATCAAGCCCACGCACGAACAGCCCCTTGCACCTTCTCCAATTCAACAGCAAGCCTATCAACTACAGCCCTCCACGCATCCCCTTACCAAGAACCTTGCACAAGCCCTTCAACGCACTCATCACACCTTCACGTAAAACCCTACTTCACGCCACACTCCACACACCCATAGCCACACGTTGCTGCTTCAACATAGCACTTATCTCACCAAACACTCACGCTAATTGCCCCTCTCACAGTAACCAATTCACACACCAAGAACATCCCTTCACTGCACAGCCCCTAACACGCCTGAAGACCCTTCACTGTACAGACCTTAACACGTCCATTCAGCCCCCAAAACACCACTGAAAACTGCCACAAAATACCCCAAAACAGTCCCCGAATTAACTCAAAACAGTGACCAGAAAATACACCAGAAACAGCAGCGAAACGGAGCCAAAACAGCAGCCCGAACATTAAAACAATGAGGAAAGACGTTGAGTTGGTGAACAAAAAGAGTTGCGGATCATTCGCCCTTCCAACAGACGTGTAACGCCCTTTCTTGAGACGACAAAAGAGGCTAGACCTGAGGGCACCCTTTTATTTATTATATATCTTTCGTTTATATTATTTATTTTAGAAACATTATCGCATGAGAGTCGTTTGAGGAATGATGTGATTGTTGGATGAGCGGAATATGTGTTCCCTTTTGTGGTATATAGGATGGAAACCCGGACGTAAATTCCGTAGCCGAATCTGAATGGACGGTAGTGCAATTTGTACTCGGGATACAACGCCATGTACCACTTAATAGACACGTATTTCGTCTCATCCAAACTTGTGTTTGAGCATGTTATAGTTTATAGGTTATTTATTGGTTATTAAAGCATGATTAGGTTGTTAGCATGTCATTTATCTTAAGCATGATTTAGTCGATAGAAAGTTATTTATTTATGCATGATTAGGTTGTTTTCACATTAGGGATTTAATTTATATTTATGCTTAGATTCTTATTTATTTTCTGCAATAGACAATTGAGCATGCTTGTGTGATGATTATATGTTATTGCGTGTTTGCCGCCATGACAACTTATTTTGAAGTATGCGAATTTAGATTTAGGTTCTATTATTAGTATGCATGTGGACTTAGGCGTAGGCTATCTTTGAGCATACATGTTGAGTAGACTCGGTTAGTTTATTGCACAAATCATACCATCACAAGTGACATAAGTAAGGGACCATTCCGAACCCAACGGTTTGAGGTCTTCCCTTGCGAGGGGTGAGTGCGGCCTTAAATCTTTGTCCCGGTTCACATCGGGTGGCGACTCCATGTTATTCCGTACTCCCAACTAGGCCGCGAGCCTAGAACAGCGTCGTCAAGTTCTGTGTCCTACAGGTATTTTCGAAAATCAGCTATTTTGAAGCACTTCTTATGCGAATTTCAAAAAGTGTTCAACACAAAAGTTGTTCGTCTCGGAAAAAACGAGTCAGATGATTCATGTATCAACTCAATCAAAGTTCGTTTGCTATCTTTATAGCCAAAAAAAGAAACTTTTACCCGTATGATAATAAAATCTGAAATCGTGTAACCCGTTCTCGATATCACGCGTTTTCTAACGCGATGAAACTTCACTTAAAAATATTCCAATCTATTTTCCAACACCTAGAGCCTTATTTTCGAATATCAATCAGTTCCAAATTTCAAACTCCGTTCCGAAAAAAAATATTCGGGATATTACAATTTCCCTTTATTTTTTATTTCGTTGTAGTAACTAACGATCACATATGTTATGTCTTGAATGTATTACGGGTTTGCTACTAGATTGTTCTGATGACTGTAAGTATATCTACTGACATAATCATTAAATAAATCTATTTAATCATTTTTTATTTCATATATTATTTTTCTAATTTAATTTCATCATTTATTTCTAAAAATTCAAAGTTTGTAAGTCACTATTCAAATAAAAAAACGACCTTTAATATATTTAAATATTTCATTTAAAATAATTTTACCATCATTGTATAATTTAAAAATTTATCATTTTGTTGTATTTATAGGCATTTTACACGCAACATGATTTAAAGCATTTTGAACATAATTAGTAAAAGCAATTTTTTCACCAACATTGAAAAATGTCTCATACAAGTAAATTCTTCTCTATTTTTAGCATCATAATATTTAAATAAATCTAAACAACTCGTAACACTATTAGATGAAACGTACCTTCCAATTTGAGTCTGTGTTATATCAAGTCCAATATCAGTGACATGATATCTATCTAAGTGCTTGTTCATAGGGGTGTGTATAATTTCAGTTCAAACCGCAACCCAACCCGACCGAACCGTGCGGTTTGGAAAAATATTGAAAAAGATTTCGGGTCAGCCTGAATCGAATCGTAAATTTTGGATCGGTGTACGGTTTTGACCTGAACCGCCCAAACCGTAAATTTTGATTTGAACCGCCTAAATCGTCGACCCGCGTTCAAATTAGATATTATTTTATATTTTTCTTATTCTTTAACCATGAAATTTAAGATATTTAATGATTATATGACAATATACAATGTATAAATGAAAATTAGGTAACTTTTCTCTTCAATTATTATGTGAAAACACACAAACATTTTTTTAAAAAATTTACAATCCAAATCACCGACCCGAACCACCGTGGTTTTCCTTATTAAATTTACGATTTCAGTTTCTAATTTCCCAAACCGCCAATGTAGACATTGCATTTTTGCATGAGCCCGATGATGAACCTCGTATGAGAGGCACTACCTGAAAAGTTACAGAAGTTGCGGAAAACGGATGCCGGAAGGAAAGAAAACCTCCAAAAATCAGCACCTCATCGGATTCAGACTCACTAACCTTAGCCTCAGACCCACCATACACGCTCTTGCACCCTTCAACTTCGGCCCATCCACACGGTCCAAAGCCCATGCAATCCATCCACATGCCCAAGACCCCATGCAATCCATCCACACGCCCAAAATCCCATGCAATCCACATGCTCAAATTCCCTCATCAACACTTTCGAATTTAACAAGATTTGAAATCCCATCCTTACCAATTTAACAAGATTTGAGGTATCATCATCACCAATTTTATGAGATTGTATTCCCAAAATAATTTAAGAATATATCCCCCAAATTTACATGATTTGTTTCCCTATTTGGAGATCCCTTCAAATCATTATAAAAAAGGGAGACCAAATCATCAACAAGAGGGCTTGGACAGCTACAACAAAGAAAAAACCCTAAGACTTGGACGACAACTACAAACAAAAACCCTAAAGCAATCACCGAAAAAAAAAAAAAGTGAAAACCGAAACAACAAGAGTCACCGAAAAAAGAACCAAAAACTGAGACTTCAAACAACCATCCATCACCGAAAAACAACCAGAAAAACAACAAAAAAATAGAGACCAAAACAACCAAAATCACCGCAAATAACCAGCCAGCATCACCAAAAAAAAACCAGCCAAAAAAAAACCAAAGACCGAAGCAGAAAAACCATAAAATAACCACCAAAAAACTGAAACAGCGAAACAAAACCCAAAATAGCAAAAACAACAAACAACAACCAGAAAACAGCGACCAAAATAGCAAACAGCAACCAGAAAATAGCAACCAGAAAACAGCAAAATAGCAACCAGAAAACAACCAAACAGCAACCCAAAAACAGTAAAACAGCAAGCAAAAACAGCGAACCAGCAGCCAGAAATAGCGAACCAGCAATCCTTCCGGCGACGGCCTAACGTACTTCCGAGAAAGCAACTTAAAAGGTAAGACCTGAGAGCACTCTTACCATCTTTATTTTTATAGTTTTGGACGATGCATGTCTGGCCGGACGTGAAATACGTCCAGCCGGGTATGCGAAGTCCTACATCAAAAACGGCTAAATTTCTGGTCACATTTTTTTTCTCTCTTTAGTAGTTCGTTACTTTATTTTGTCTATTTATTCACTTTTATTATTTTTATTTTGTTTATGTTTGTTCATGTTGATGATTATATTTCACGCATTTTTTACCTCTTTAGTTATTCATTATCCGTTTCATGTCTATTTTTATGTCCATTTATATTGCATTGATGATTACGTATGTTATTATCCCTTACGGTATATCGGATGGAAACCCAGATGTAAATTCCGTAGCCGAATCTGAATGGACGGTAGTGCGGTCTGTACTTGTGATACAACTTCACGTGCCACTCGGGAAATATTCATATATGCGTGATTAACCCCCCCTTTTTTTGTTTGCTCTTTATTTATTGACGTTTTTCCCGCTTTTGATTGTTTATTATAGTTTTCGTTATCACATCTTGTACTTCTTAAATTTAATATGCTTTTGGAACTATGTTATTGTGATTATTATTTTGATTGGGTATGTTATTACATTTTTTATTCGCTTTTATGCATGAATTGAATTAAGACTTGGCTATACCATTGTGTGAACCCGTCCATTATACTGGCATAAGTAAGAGACCATTCTGAACCCAATGGTTTGAGGTCTTCCCTTGCGAGGGGTGAGTGCGGCCTTAAATATTTCACAGTTCACACTGGGTGGCGACTTATTTATTCTCCTGTTTAGTCCCCAGTGGGCTAATCCGTACTCTCTACGGGTTGCGAGCCCAACAGTGTCGTGGTCTCCGAACATCATAGGCATATTAGTAAACCCCACTTCGCTCCTACAGATGGCGACTCCACTGGGGATAGAGAATCGGCCCCGAAACAATGCCTTGTAGTGTCCGTGGCTTTGGCTTTGGTTAACCAAGTCTCATATATTTTGTATACCCTTCTTACCCCGATGGCGTCATGTATCATGAAGTCACTTTCACTCAAGGCGGCGGATCGTTATGTGATGATAACCATCACTCGTTGGTGTAGGGGTTTTAAGGGGGAATATCGGTAACACAGCGGAAAAGTGGAAAATCAAAATTTTCCGATTTCAAAATTTTTCTCGGATCAATTAAATAAACTTATTTATTTAATTATCCAATTTCAAATTCTGAAAAATTACACAAGAAATCAAATTTCTTGGTAATTACTGAATTACCCCAAAACTTTGTAAGTTTATCATTTTAGTCCAAAAGTTGTCAAATACATTTTGGATGATTCTAAATCATTTCTAAAATGTTTTTCAACACATCTAATGCATCAAAATCAGATTTCACACAAATCCCTGATTTTTGGCTAATTGCCGAGAGCACCCAAAATTTTCATTTAATTACAGTTTGGTCCATTTAGTTCAAAACATGCCAGGATCAAATCCAATCAACCTAAAATTTTACATGCATCATATTCATACCATAATTCATCACATATATGAAAATCCCCAAATTTGGAGTGGGTTAAGAACCCTAATTTTCCAATTTCATCAAATTGTCCAATTTCACCAAATTTACAAAATCCAACACTTTAATCCATTCAATACTTCACCAATCTAGCCTCACCACTTTGAAACAACTCTAGAACAATTCTAGGTCACCAAGGAGTGGCTTACCAACTCTAGAATGTCAACTTGATTTTCTAAAAATCAAAAGTAAAGCTTTGAAACAATTTCAAGCTAACTTACATGCATCACACTTTCATCAGAGTTCACAACCATATAAACACAAAATATAAGAGTAGAGATGACATCAAAGCATCAAAAAATGAAGCTAAGCATATTAGAAACATTTTCTATGTTGAAGACTTTAAAGAAAAACTTACAAAAACCAGATTTTTCCAAGCTTTCTTCTTTAGCCTCCAAGCCTTTTCTCTCAACTTCTTTTATGTTTATTTGGTATCAAATGAACTTGTTAAACCCTAAAATGAAATGAAACAATATATACTTCACCCAAAAGGAGCCTTGGCCGAAATTGGTGGAAGAAATATCTAGATATTTATTTTTTGTTTCATTTAAATTACAACTTGTCAACTTGTTTTCTAAATCATTACACTTTAATGAATTATTCAACTAAGTCAACAATTGCAACTTAAAAGATATAACACTTATATTCATTTTAGGTCTAGGGTCGAAAATTACATTTAGTAAAGGAAAAAGATATTTTCATTTTTCAAACAATTCAAACAAATATCTTAGGAAGTCAAAACCATTTTGACAACTTTTTCCTTTACTTTAAAGTCAACAATTTACACTTATAATCATTTCCTAACTTTATCATTTGGTAAGATATTTATATTTTAATTATATTAATCATTTAATAATTAAATAATTAAATACAAATATCTCAAATATATGTATTATATTTACTTTAAATATCTCAAATACATATATTAATGATATATGTCAAATACATTTATTTGACAATTTATAATGTGTATTTAATAATATCATATATTAAATGCAAATACACATTAATTAGGAAATGATGGTTCGGCCCGTTCGCATGTATTTTTCGTTTAACGTTTAAAATATTTATACATAATCATCATTATTCATAAAAGTTTCCCTAGTGCTCTACGAGTATATTTCATTAGTGAGACTCTCTAGATTCAAGTATATCCGTCATAAAATCCAATTTCGTGTCCATAATTTACCCACCCGTAAATTATGACGAACACAGATAAACTAGCTGAATCATACAGGTCGAGGTCATTACATACGTATAATCCCTCCGTCACAGGTATCCGGATAATACCAGAGATATAGATGTAAACGTCAAATCTCTATAGGTATTATCCCGTCGACATATCTATTAGCAATCTCTAAATAACATTCGAAACTTACTTCCGAAGTATACTGTGGCCACAGATTTAATAGACTGCTAATCATATATGGAATACCTATGCTCTGTACACAGAACTGACGGATCCTATCTTGATACACACAGGATATCCTGAGGATCGGTCCACACCCAACGAACAGGTGGAGGTCTGATCTAAATAGATCGGTGACATGACTGCCATCTAAGTGTGGAGGATGTCTCATACATCCACAGTGGTATCTCAAGCCGAAGGACCACTATGCTACTCAACCCGAGAAGATTCTTATTGACGTTGGTGTACCATCCATTAAGAATCTTCGGTGAGTCGTTCAATGTTTATCCATTATAAACACCTACATGTCTATACGAGTCTCCCTAGACTCATGGTTCATTGGGATAAACCATCGGACCAAGTCTCGATATACGACATGTACTGGTCTCAACAGATTTGACTAACCGACCCGTGTTAGTGAATCTTGACCAGGAACTGTATTTGATAATATACATTTAGCAGTGACACTTCCCAATGTCAATTACAAACTAGCTTTGTAACTGTGTACTGCATTATATATTATCAGGCCTTTGTCTAATATATACATATCACTAAACCACATTTAGTTTCAATCTAATCGTAATCAGATCGAATACTTATATAAAAAACAAGAGGTGCATCCATAAATAAGTAATATTATAGAAAATGAGATGTTTGTATTCAAGAATCAGACATAAATACGGTCTGGATTGGCACTCTGAGCACCAACCCCAACAGTTGGCACGTACCCTATGGTATAAAAAAGGCGCTCTCACTTGGTCGCTCGAACCCTTGAGTCGGGAGACCTAGTTATGAGCAACCCTTCGCCGATGGGAGCCTATATCCATACCCTTGTAATCCCATATATGAACCATAGTTATATGTCCTATAGAAGCTATCCCCACATGCTTGTGTTTAGGCCCATTATCATTTGGATTCATTTGGGCCTCTCGTCATAGGATACGAACTTGTTGGGCCACTTAAACTGGGACGAGTTTGTATTTTATGATGATTGGGCCAAAAGTTTTCAAAGTGACGATGGACCACCTTTTTTTTGGGCCCTCTATCATTTGAAGTTATTTAGCCACCTTATCGTAAAAGTGTAAACCTGTTGGGCCTTTTCAATTGGGACAAGTTTACACCACGCGATAATCTAATTGAACGCTTTAAAATGATAACGGGCCAACTTGTATGAAAACCTTGATGGGCTTAGAAGGTCCAAACATGATCCGGATATGACAGATGCATGAGTCCGATATCCGCACTGGTTTTCATCTAGGAAGGGTACACCTTGATATGGCATATTTGTATACTTTTGGATATCTCCAAGTCCGTCTGCACCATAACCGTGATTACCGAGGGCCCAATTCGTCATTTCTAGACAATGGAACGATCCCCATAATAGACTTAGTCAATCTTGTAAATGAGCGGTCTTTGTCTTTTACTGATGAAAAAGGACTGAGGTAGCCAAAGTTCACCCCTGTAGCGTAGGAGAGAACGATTTTGTGTACCTCACATTGGTGCATAAAATGAGCCATACCTAGGGAAGAAATGGACTTACCACGAGTGTGGGAGAAATAAGGTCGGAAAGGTATATGCTATTTTGATAACCGCATGCATCTCATGCATCGCATGTATACACGCATCATGCTAACCCATTGTCTTAAAATCCATCATAGATATCTGTTGGGTTAGAAAAGAAGGAAGACTTGTCAATAAGAGGTTAGAAAGCATGAATGCGTCAGACAGTGATGGTTCCCGCATGGATCAATTGGAGACCAACATCACCAAAATTACCGAGCAACTACAAGCCTTGACCAACGCTGTGGCCAATCTGACAGTACCCCACTCAGTGGGAACAGAAAACAACGAGGATGGAAGGCGTAAGGAGCCCCCGAATATGGTGAGCGAAGAAATCCCTATTTTTGATGATGACATGGCTGAGTATACCGCTGGAAGGATAGACGGGCCTCAAGCAGAGTTACAGAAACTCAAAGAACAAGTAAAGTCAGTTACCCGCAAGATGAAGGGAAAACATGAAGATCTATTAGACTATGATGCGATGACTTTTGAGGAACAACTGCCTCCCCAGTTTAAGATGCCTGACATAGCCAAGTTCAACGGAAATAGAGATCATATGGTCCATCTTCGACAATATGTTTCAGTGATGAGTTCAATGGGTTTGTCGAAGCGCCAAGTGCAGAAGATGTTCGGAATGTCACTGGAAGGGGCGCTCGTAGTATGGTATCATGGCCTGGAGAAAAAGGCCAGGGATGACTGGAGGGCATTAGGGGAGGCCTTTCTGAACCGGTATGTCATTGACATGGAGATAGATTTGTCGCTCCGTGACCTAGAAAACACCAAGCAGAAGTTAGAAGAGAGCTTCAAAGATTATGTGGATTGCTGGAGAAGCCAACACTTGAAGATGCAGACACGGCCCTCGGAGAATGACCAAATTAAGATGATCATTAAGGGCACCAAGCCTTCCATTTATAACAAGCTGAGAAGGATGACCTCCATGATTAGTGACTTTCGACAGTTAAGAGAAACTGTAATGGATATCAAGGAAGAGGAAGCCGAGAAAAGAAAGTTTTACGACCATATAGAAAGACCATTGGGGGACCTTCAGGGACCATTAGTCCTAATGCTTTTTAATAACTGGCCGTTAATAAAATTGAACTGGTAAACTTAAAATGAACTTGGAAAAGGGATTTTAGGTTTAAGACCCTAGATTCAATAACCCATGATCTTCTTTGAGGATAGATAACCCTTTAATAGATTTCCTTACATGATAGGAATATACATGTTGGGTGGGGGTAGCCATAATTGGAACTTAATCTTATGAATTCAGGTAACTTGGTTGACATATGAATATGATTAATCGGGTTACACTGGGTATTTATATTTAACCATCGGAGGAAGTTTTTACATAATTTTGTGTTCCAGGTTAATAAACTAATAAATTACACAAACGTAAAATAACCACTTCATCTTTTAAAAGATGTTGGAATGATTCACAACCCTGAATAGTTTCTTAATATTAAATTTTCCAAAAATCTACTTTCGCCCTATTTCTTTTACTTGTTTTAATTTTAAAGTTACCACCCAATCAAACAATCAATCCATTAGATACTTGTAAACATTTAACTTCATAAATTGATAACAAAAGATTTTAAGTCCTCGTGGGATCGATACTTTTTATACTACTTGAACGATACGTGCGCTTGCGTTATACGCGTGTGATTACGCCGATCAAGTTTTTGGCACCGTTGCCGGGGACTTATTTATCTTTCACTATTAGTTTTGAGGTTAGATACTTTTACTTGTATCTAATTTCTTTTTACTTATTGTTTTTGTTTTCTTGTGTTTCAGGTTCTCAGACACTACATGAGACGAATCAGAAGCTTTGGAAATCCGATCGCTTGACCCAGAGATTGAAAGAACTATCAGACAGTTGAGAATGGAAAGGCGAGAAGGCTAAGAAGCACTGATCAACATGGAACCTGAACCTTTAGAGGTTTTTTACCACCAATTCCCATTCGAGACAGAACCATTCAGGTGGTTGACAAACTCATTTCTTGTATTGAATTTCCTCCCTTACCAGCAAATGCGTGTGACATCAAAACATGCATTCAGATGATTCAGTAGTCAGTTCAGTTTGGGGGGAATGCAACTGAAGATCCTAATGCCCACATCAATAACTTCCTGGAAGTTTACGACATTTTCAATTACAACAGAGCATCAGAAGAAGAAATGAGACTGCGAGTTTTTCCATATTCCTTGAAAGACAAAGCAAAAACTTGGCTACATTCACTACCAGCAGGTTCCATCACAACTTGGAACACTTTAGCCACCAAATTCCTTGCAAAATATTTTCCACCAGCTAGAACAACAAAACTGAGGAATGACATCACATCTTTTGTACAACTTGATTCGGAAACTCTTTATGAAGCTTGGGAAAGGTACAAAGATTTGCTCCATAAATGTCCTCACCATGAGATTCCAAAATGGCTTCAAGTCCAAACTTTCTATAATGAACTTTCTGGACTGATGAGAACCACAATTGATGCTGCTGCTGGAGGAGCTTTAAGACAAAAGGAGAAGATCAAGCCTGGGACCTAATCGAAGAAATGGCCAACAATAATTCCTTGTGGCCAACAAAAAGGAGCATGATCCAAAGAATTGCAGGAATTTATGAAGTTGGAGCCAATACAGCAGTCAGTGCCAAGCTTGATCAGATATGCAAATTCATGGAGACTCTCAGCATGCAAAGCAATATTGGATCCACAAGTTCACCATATGAAGGAGCACCAGAACCAGTTCAACAAGAAGAGACGGTGAACTATGTCAACAATTTCAACAGACAGGGGAATGTCAAAAATTTCAACAGACAGAGGAACAATCTATATTCCAACACCTACAACCCAGGGTAGATTATTCATCCCAATTTTTCATGGACCAACAATTCAGGGCAAAATAACAATCCACCATCTGGATTCCAACAGCAGAACAAAGGCCAAGAGTATGAAAAAGAACCAGAAATGAAATAATGGTTTGCAGAGATGTTCAAAAAGCAAGAAGCAAAATACGATGCCATGTTTCAAGCCAAAACAACATTCAATCAAAGCCAATCTACTTCCATTAAAGCACTGGAGAATCAAATTGGACAACTGGCCAATGCTCAAAGTTACAGACTGCCAGGAAATCTTCCCAGCAACACAGAACCAAATCCAAGAAACCGATGGAAGGAACAATGTCAAGCCATTACTTTGAAAAGCGGTACTGAAATCAACAAAGATGTTGGAATCAAAGCATCCATTGACAAAGTTCCAAAAGAAGCAGAGCAACAGATGGAGGAAAAAGAAGAAAAGGAAAAAGATTAAATCACTCCACCTCCACCTTTTCCACAGCGTCTTCAGAAAAAAAAACTGGACAAGTAGTTTTCTCGTTTCTTGGAGGTTTTCAAAAAGCTGCATATCAACATCCCATTTGCAAAAGCCTTGGAAGAAATGCCCAGCTATGTTAAATTCATGAAAGATATTCTTTCACGAAAATGAAGATTGGGAGATTACGAGACTGTAGCATTGACAGAAGAATGTAGTGCCATCATTCAGAGGAAACTTCCCCCAAAGTTGAAAGATCCTGGCAATTTTACTGTACCATGCACCATTGGAGAACATTATATCGGTAAGGCTTTATGTGATTTGGGTGCAAGTGTTAATTTAATGCCTTTTTCTATTTACAGGAAACTGATACAATTCCCACAGACAAACTTGAAGCTTGCATCACTAACATGACTGACAGCGAGTTAGATGCTGAAATTCTGGAATGTATCAACTATCTTGACAAGCCATTCCGATTCAAATCGACACCACCAGTGGAAAGTCTGGAACTTCTGAAGAAAGATCAAATCAAGCCCTTAATTGAAGAACCATCACAGTTGGAGCTGAAGTTACTGCGGAGCCATCTCAGGTATGCATTTCTTGGAAACTCTTCTAAATTACCTGTGATTATTTCTTCTTCACTAACATTGGAGCAGGAAAAAAAGTTGCTGAGAGTATTACGGGAACACAAGAAAGCCATTGGTTGGACTATAGCAGACATTCGAGGCATTAGTCCATCATTTTTCATGCACAAGATTCTGATGAATGATGAGTACAAACCCACAGTGGAGCATCAACGGAGACTCAATCCAATCATGAAGGCAGTCGTGAAGAAATAAATCATCAAATGATTAGATGCTGGCATCATTTACCCTATCTCAGATAGCACCTGGGTGAGTCCTATGCAGTGTGTACCAAAGAAATGAGGAATTACTGTAGTCACAAATGAAAAGAACGAGCTGATTCCAACAAGAACAATGACTGGATGGAGAGTATGCATGGACTACAGAAAACTGAATAAAGCAACGAGGAATGACCATTTTCCGCTGCCATTCATTGATCAGATGTTAGACAGACTGGCGGGACATGAGTACTATTACTTTCTGGACGGATATTCGGGGTACAATCAGATTGTCATCGCCCCAGAAGATCAGGAGAAAACCACTTTTACATGTCTCTATGGTACTTTTGCTTTCCGCAGAATGCCATTTGGATTATGTAATGCACTTGCCATATTTCAACGTTGCATTATGGCCATCTTCTCAGACATGCTGGAGCAGAGTATGGAGGTTTTCATGGATGACTTCTCTGTGTTTGGAGATTCTTTTGACCACTGCTTGTAAAATCTGGAACAAGTATTACAAAGATGCGAAGATACCAACCTGATACTTAATTGGGAGAAATGCCACTTCATGGTGTAGGAAGGCATTATTCTTGGACATCGGATCTCACAAAAGGGAATCGAGGTAGATAAAGCAAAGATCAAGAAAATTGAAAAATTACCTCCACCAACATCTGTAAAAGGGATTCAGAGCTTTCTTGGACATGCAGGTTTTTACGAGAGATTTATCAAAGATTTTTCCAAGATTGCTAAACCTCTATGCAATCTTCTAGAGAAAGATGTGTCTTTCAACTTCACCAAAGAATGCCATGAAGCTTTTGAGATCGTGAAACAGAAGCTTGTTTTGGCTTCTATCATTGTAGCACCAGACTGTACCCTTCCATTTGAGGTGATGTATGATGCTGGTGATTTTGCTGTAGGTGCAGTTTTGGGACAACGCAAAGCAAAGATTTTCCATGTCGTTTACTACTCCAGCAGAACTCTAATGAAGCTCAACTCAACTACACACCACTGAAAAAGAGTTGCTTGCAGTTGTGTTCGCTTTTGACAAATTTCGATCTTATCTGCTGGGTCCCAAGGTGGTGGTCTCCACAGATCGTTCAGCAATCAAGTATCTGATCGTGAAGAAAGATGCCAAGCCTAGATTGATCCGTTGGATACTTCTTCTGCAAGAATTTGATGTGGAGATCAGAGACAGGAAAGAGACAGAAAACCAAGTGGCAGATCATTTATCAAGGCTCGAGAATGGAGATACAGTTGGAAAAGAACTAACAATCAAAGAAATGTTTCCATATGAATAGCTGTTTGCCATTAAACAACAGGAAGTTCTTGGTATGCTGACTATGTCAACTACATAGTATCAAGAAAATGGTTGTTGGAATGGACAACTCAGCAATAGAAAAAATTCTTCAAAGAAGTCAAGCATTATGTCTGGGATGAGCCGTACCTGTTCAAATGCTGTGCGGATCAATTATTGAGACGGTGTGTTCCACATGAGAAGGTCAATAGTGTCCTGCAGCATTGCCATTCATCATCTTACGGTGGATATTTAAGTGGAAACAAAACTGCAGCCAAAGTCCTACAATCAGGTTTGTTCTGGCCCACTTTTTTTAAAGATGCTTATCTATTTGCTCTTCAATGTGACAGGTGCTAGAGAACGGTAAATATTTCCAGAAGAAATGAAGGACTTTTGCAAAACATTCTAGAAGTTGAGATATTTGATGTATGGGGTATTGATTTTATGGGACCATTTGTTCCATCGTTCGGAAACCTGTACATACTGGTTGCATTAGACTACGTCTCCAAATGGGTTGAAGCGATTGCACTGCCATCCAATGATTCAAAACTGGTGATCAAATTCCTTAAAAAGAATATTTTCACTCGCTTCGGGACACCTCGGGCGATTATCAGTAATGGTGGCTCACATTTCTGCAACAGATACTTCGATGCACTCCTATCCAAATACGGAGTTACTCATAAGGTTGTCACTGCCTATCATCCACAATCAAATGGACATGTGGAAGTTTCAAATATGGAGATCAAACGAATCTTGGAAAGAACCGTTGGATCAACAAGGAATGACTGGTCTGAAAAACTAGATGACGTATTATGGGCTTACCGGACAGCTTACAAGACACCTATTGGTATGTCCCAATATCAAATGGTATATGGAAAAGCGTGCCATCTACCAGTTGAGCTTGAACATAAGGCGTACTGGGCACTGAAGAAGTTGAATCTTGATCCACAAGCTGCATGAGAGAAAATACTTCACCAACTCAACGAATTGGAGGAATTTCGCCTACAAGCTTATGAAAATGCCAAACTGTACAAAGAAAAGACCAAGAGATGGCATGATAAAAAAATAGTGCGCAGACAATTGGAGCCAGGACAACACGTGTTGTTATACGATTCACGGCTGAAACTTTTTCCTAGAAAGCTGAAATCAAAGTGGTCAGGTCCATTTGTGATTACTCAGGTGTTACCATACGGAGTTGTTGAGATATACAACCCCAAGTCCAACAACACATTCAAAATTAATAGCCAGCGTGTCAAGAACTATTGGGGAGAATCATTGAGCGACAAAAAGAAAATGTCACACTTTCAGATCTAGCATAACATTCGAGCAGTCACGTCTAGCTGACGACGTTAAACTTAGCGCTAGCTGGGAGGCAACCCATGCAATTTGTGTATATATTGTGATTTAGTGTGTTTTATTTTATGTGTTAGTTTTTGCAGGTGAAGTCATTTCAAGATGGAAGAAGCTCTCGCAAATATTCACAAGCAATTTCTTTCTCTCCCTCAAAATTCTCTGATGAAAGTCTATAAAACTCACTTAGAACGGAAGAGACTTCTGATGATCAAAGGTATTCCTAATGACATTTGTTGGGTAATCGAAGCACGGGTCCGATTAGCAGGTGAGTATTCTGATTCTTATAATTCTTATTTGCCTGGTTTTGGAAAAAACACCTATGCAAAGAAACGTAGAGCTAAGCAAATGGGTGTTTGTTACAAATGTGCACGCTAGAATTGCAATACTCGTTGTCATTCTTTAGGAATGGTGTCTGATAACCGCGAAGATAAGATTAAATTCATTAGGGATGGCTTGAGTGAAGATTCTTTGGATGACATATCTAAGACTCTTGAGATGCATCATAATGGATATGTATATCATGAAATTCGCGTGTTATATACACAATTCTTAAAAGAAAAATAACAGTTAAGTCTCGTGAATCTGACTCTAAAAGACCCTGTTTCCCAATTTATAAGAAAATTGGATGAGAAGCTTGTCTCTGACGCATAGAAGTCATTCAAGCCGTTACATTATTGTAAATATTATATCTCTTTGTCTTTTCCTAATAATTATGATTTGTTTTGTTATTCTCTCCGACATGATCCAGGATACTTTTTGACCTTTCACGATTTACTGTTTTGCTACTAATCGTCCTTTGGAAGATACTTGTGTTATTATTACTCACCCTTTTTCAGGTTCTATAAATTCAACTCATCATTGCACTCTTGAAGGCATCCATAGCTAAAAAAGAAACACAAAAAATATGGAAGCCACTTCAAGAAGACGAGTTTTAAACATTTGTGTGTTTTGTGGTACTAGTGTTGGTGTGAAACCAGAGTACATAGCAGCAGCACATGAATTGGGTCGAGTCTAAGTTGAAAGGAATATGCACCTATTATATGGAGGAGGCAATCTTGGACTAATGGGGATTGCTTCAAAGGCTGTACAGGAAGGAGGCAGTCAAGTCTTGGGAATCATATCAAAACCCTTGGCGGAGGCAAATCTGATAGGACCATCGAATGGAGAGGAACTGATCATGCCAGGTATGTCTGAATGACTGGTAGAAATGATTAAACATGGTGATGCTTTTATTACTTTACTAGGAGGCTTGGGCACAATGGAGGAAATTTTTACTATGTTATCTTGGGCGAACTTGAACATACACCAGAAACCGCTTGGACTATACAACGTTGATGGATTTTATGATTTTCATTTTGTGTTTCTTGATGATGCCCGAAGAAATGGGTTCGTGTCAAAGCCTGTAAAAGAACTCCGTTTTACTGCCAGAACAGCACCAGATTTAATTGATCAAATCTGAGCCTTTGAACCTCAAATTGACCCAATACTTTCCAAGATAAACTGGTCCGATAATGATCGTGGTAAGAGGCGTCAGATAAATCTGGATCTTAACCTTTAACTTTTCATTTAGATGTAGAATTTCAGCTAACTAAGTACGGTTTTCTAAACTCTTCTTTTACTGTTTAAGACATTGGGGACAATGTTTCATTTAGGTTTGGGGGAGGAGAATAGTTAAATTGTATCTTGTTTTTATTGTTTTATTTTTAATCAAAATTTTTCGAAAAAGCCAAAAAAAATTGAAAAATTTTACAAAAACCAAAAAAATATTTTGTATTTTTGTGTTTTTATTTGATTAATCAGGTGAAATTGGTGTGAGATAGCTGTGTAAGGAATTTCCATTCCTGAGACATATCTCAACCTATTTCGGAACAAGTTAATTTTTGTTTATTTCCTTTTAAATTATTTAAATTGTGAATTCTCCATAATACTGACTAAAATGAATCTTCATATGCTCAGTTGACAGGTATTATCAGCATACATGGTAACATATAGACATGAGATGTAATTGAAAAGTTTGTAATATTAAGTGCTCTAGTTTAATTGGAGGAAGCATCTATAAAAAGCGATGGAGTAAAAAAAAAACGTCTGAGATCCGAGTTATTAAGTCTGTAAGGGTGTTTTAACACCTAATGCCCTAAAACCAACTGGTTTGGGAGTCACTGACCCAAAGCTCGTTACATGGATCGAAGATGTTGCCAAAAAAATATATATATATCTGAAGTCTGAGTAATTAAGTCCGTAGGGGTGTCTTAACACCTGGTTCTCTAAAGCCAACCGGTTTGGGAGCCACTGACCCAAAGCTCGTTACATAGATAGAAGATATTGTATATAAATAAAAAAAATCAAAAAAAACAGAAAAATCAAAAAAAAATTACTCCATTGCTTAAAAAAGGTGTGGATTCTGATAAAACTTTAGGACAAAAATATTACTCTCTTCTCAACTACACTAATGACTATTGTGGGCAAAATGAGTTGATTAATATTTTGTTGACTGTGTATATGGAGAATGGTAAAAATAATCGGAGAATTTACTTATTCGGTAATTTAAAAAGAAACAAAACAATTATTGACTTGGATAAGAAGTTTCACATGTTTAGTCACTAACTTATTTATTCTCTTTTCTCTTTTCTCTTGTCTTTTTGCTTTTGTGTTCATTAGTTTTAATATCTTTTTACTTTATAAGACGTGTGTGGGTATCGTTGCTGTAAGCCCTCACGAGACTACAACTCGTCCATTAGAGACACCTAGGGGTTTAAAGGCTTGTTGCATACGCTAAATGCAACTGTGATCCCTACGAAAGTGTCTTAGTTCAATTTTAATTGTTTCTTGTATTTTATTTTATTATTTTGCTCGAGAACTAGCAAAATGTTAGGTTTGGGGGTGTGATGAGCGGAAAATATATCAATATTTACCGCCCTTTTACTTAATATTTTATTTAGTTTCTCGGGTTTGATGAACGTTTTGATGTGTTTTAGTTTATTTTGCAGATAAAATAATATTGGGACTCAATGAAATCATTTAGGACGAAATGTGGGTCAAATAAGGGCAAAAATTGGACTTGACATATTAATTTTCGAAATTGGAAACTTGAAGTGCAGTTTCGGAAATTCCAGTTTTGCGCAACTGTCGTATTTTGGGTATAAATTTTTACTCCGATATTGGATTGAGCTGATTCAAGTTCCAGATTAAAGAAGACGCAAAGATCTATAACTTTGAAGAACAAAATAAATTCGAATTCTGAAGATTTCATGACCGAATTTGATGAAACATCCGTAAGTATGTTATATGTAATTATTAAAGTCATTTTCAAAGCAAAAAAATAAAAAAATAAATAAAAAATAAAAATATTCAAGCTCCCACCAAACATGATAGAAATTAATAATGGATTTGGTGGAGCAATTAGTGGAGCAATTAATAAGGGATTTGGTGGATGATTTGATGGAGGTAAAATTTTGCCTATAAATACCAAGCCATTTCATTTGTAAATTCATACTTTCTTCTTTGAAATTCCTTAAGAATAACTAAGAAGATTGTATCTTGTTTGTTTATTTACAGGTTTTAGTAATTAATTTCCGCTTTCGCACTTTCTTTTCTTTACTTTTCAGTTTTTACTTTCCGTAATTTACTTTTAAACACAATACTTTTCTTTCTTTACTTTTTCAGTTTTTACTTTTCAAGCAATGAGGATGTAACTCCCCCTTGTTGGGGGTAAAAGGTAAAGCTTTTATTATTGCTATTTAGATTAATCTCCCATAATTATAATATAATAACTATTTAAAATCTGACTTAACGAGGATACCTCTATATTGGTCGGTTGGTAATTAATTATAAATTGGTTTTAACCTGACTAAGCATGGATACCGCCTGGTTGGTCGGTTGGTAATTAATTATTAATTTGACTTAATCTGGATACAGCCTACATGGCTGGTTGGTAATTATCATGCAAAGTTAATATATTATATTAAGGGAGATATCTAAAATAGTAGTAATAAAAGTAGATCATTTTACCTCAATATTTTCTTTATTGTACTTTTACTTTATTTACTTTCAGTAATTTACTTTTCAGCAATTTACTTTTCAGCAATTTACATTTCAGCAATTTATTTTCAGCAATTTACTTTCAGCATTTACTTTTCAGCATTTAATTTTCAGTATTTAATTTTCAGCATTTTGCTTTCCGTCATTTACTTTTCAGTATTTAATTTTCA
Source organism: Zanthoxylum bungeanum (assembly GCA_019454045.1). Taxonomy (NCBI): domain Eukaryota; kingdom Viridiplantae; phylum Streptophyta; class Magnoliopsida; order Sapindales; family Rutaceae; genus Zanthoxylum; species Zanthoxylum bungeanum. The sequence continues at coordinate 37,341 of SKCR01041887.1, read as the reverse complement.
GCAATTTACTTTATGTCTTTCATTTTATTTAAGTTTTTACTACCCGTAAATATGTGTCGTAACTAAGTCAGTTATTTGGGGTTGTGATGAAGTCCAATATCATAGATTTATAAGGGGTTATTTTATGGGTTGGGTAATATAAAGGTTTATTTATTGATCCTTAGTCCTAATGCTTTTTATTAACTGGCCATTAATAAAATCGAACTGGTAAACTTAAAATGAACTTGGAAAAAGAGATTTTAGGTTTAAGACCCTAGATTCAATAACCCACAATCTTCCTTGAGGATAGATAACCTTTAATAGATTTCCTTACATGATATGAATATACCTGTCGGGCAGGGTTAGCCATAATTGGAACTTAATCTTAATGAATTCAGGTAACTTGGTTGACATAGGAATATGATTAATCGGGTTACAATGAGTATTTGTATTTAACCATCGAAAGAGGCTTTTACATAATTTTGTGTTCCAGGTTAATAAACCAATAAATTACACAAACGTAAAATAGCCACTTCATCTTTTAAAAGATATTGGAAGGATTCACAACTCTGGATAGTTTCTTAATATTAAATTTTCCAAAAATCTACTTTCGCGTTATTTCTTTTACTTGTTTTAAGTTTAAAGTCACCACCCAATCAAACAATCAATCCATTAGATACTTATAAACATTTAACTTCATAAATTGATAACAAAAGGTTTTAAGTCCTCGTGGGATCGATACTTTTTATACTACTTGAACGATACGTGCGCTTGCGTTATACACGTGTGATTACATCAGTCATTGCTAACGAAGTTTGATATAGAATACCTCACCTCTAAGGTGGTCAAAGGGCGAGCCATAGCGGAATTCTTGGCATTACAATCCATAGAAGGAGATCAATATGTGTTCGAATTCCCAGACGATGAGATTCATACCATAACGATCCAGGGGTGGAAAATGTATTTCGATGGGGCGGTGAATTACAAATGAGCTGGAATAGGAATTGTGATAGTAACCCCCGAAGGAGAAACCCTACATATGGCCAAAAGGTTGACGTTCAGAGTAACCAACAACATGGCCGAATATGAAGAATGTGTCTTTGGACTGAAAACACTGATAGCCCTAGGAGCTAGGGACGTAGAAGTCTATGGAGACTCGATGTTGGTAGTTCGACATATGCAAGAGGAATGGGAATTGAAGGAAGACCGGTTGAGACCCTACCTACTACATCTCAGGAAGTTGGCACAGGCTATCCCCGACTGTAAATTACAGCACTTGCCACGAGAAAAGAACCATCTAGTAGACGCACTAGCCACCATAGCTGCAACTTGGGAAAACCTAGAAAAACTGGTAATGAGACCCCTTGTGCTGACAACAGCTAGCAGACCCAGTTATGAGATAGAGGAAATCTTGTAAATAGAAGTCGACGATGGGAAGCCGTGGTACTATGACATTCTGCAGTATCTAGAATGTGGAGAATTCCCTGAAGGAGCCGGCAAGAAAGACAGAATAACCATTCAGAAATTGGCTTCCCAATATGTGAGTTTGAGGGGAGAGTTGTACAAGTGACAAGCCAACGACGTCCAGCTGAAATGTTTAAGAAAAGAAGAGGCTCAGAAGGTGATGGAGGAGGTGCACGCTGGAGTATGTGGACCGCAAATGAATGGATTGAATTTGTCTTGCAAGATAGTGAGACATGGATTTTACTAGTCGACCATGGAAGCTGACTGCGCAAAGCTGGTGAAGCAGTGTCCCGATTGCTAGGCACACAGCAACTTGAACCATCTACCGACTATGGAATTGCACGGACTGTTAGAACCATGGCCTTTCTCAGCATGAGGTATTGACATGGTTGGAGAAATCAGGCCACATGCATCAAATGGACACTGACCGAAATTTTCAGACGCGTATAACGCAAGCGCACGTATCGTTCAAGTAGTATAAAAAGTATCAATCCCACGAGGACTTAAAACCTTTTGTTATTAATTTATGAAGTCAAATTTTTACGAGTATTGTAGGACACAGAAATCGGCGACGCTGTTCTAGGCTCGCGACCTAGTCGGGAGTACGGAATAGCCCACGAGGAACTAAATCGGAGAATAATTGAGTCGCCACCCAGTGTGAACTGGGAAAATGATTTAAGGCCGCACTCACCCCTCGCAAGGGAAGACCTCAAACCGTTGGGTTCAGAATGGTCCCTTACTTATGCCACTTGTAATGAAAAGATTTGTGTAATAATTTAACCGAGTCTACGCAACCTATATACGCAAGAATAGCCTACATCTAATTCGCATACATGAAAGTAAAACCTATATCTAAGTTTGCATGCATAAAACTAAAGCCTAAATCTAAGTTTGCATGCATAAAAGTAAGTCGACATAACGGCAAGCACGAGAGCACATGAACGCATTAAATCGACAAACATGACAATGTAAATAAATAACGATCTAAACAAGAACGTAGAAGAAACATAATTAAGTTCCTAATGTAAAAGAAATAACTAAATCATGCTTGGAAATAATCAACTAAATCATGCATAAAAAATAACATACTAAACAACCTAATCATGCATAAAAGTAATATATTATTTCTAATAAACAACGAATAAACACAAACTTGGATGAAACGAAATATGTGTGTCTCTCAAGCTGTACGTGGCATTGTATCCCGAGTGTAGACCATACTACCGTCCATTCGGATTCAGCTACAAAATTTACGTCTGGGTTTCCATCCGATATACCGCAAGAGATAACGCATACTTCGCTCATCCCATGGCCACAACATACATAGATCAACGATACGCATGTGAATAAATAATAATAAATAATAAAGAAAAGAACAAGAATAGATAAAAGGTTACCCTCAGGTCTAACCTCTTAAGTCATCTTTTGGAAGTGCGTTACACGACCATCAGAAGGGTTAATGCTCCGCAACTCCTCCGGTTTACTGGTTCGTTGTTTTCCTTCACTGCCTCGCTGTTTTGGGCTGCTGTTTGTTCACTATTTTGCTGCTATTTTTTGGTTACTATTTTTACGGTAATTAAGTGCAGTTTTCTGGAAAGATTTACGGTGGTTTAGGACAGTTTTGCTGGGCAGATTATCGGTGGTTTAAGTGTAGTTCAGGGTCTAATTTTCGGTAGTTAAGATACAATTTTAGGGGCTACTTTTTAGTAGTTTCAAGTGCAGTCTGCGCGGATTAGGAGCTGCTTGTGGGCGTGAATTGAAGGCATTGCATGGGCTTTTTGTGGGCGTGAATTGAAGGCAGTGCTGAGGCTATTTGTGGGCGTGAATTGAAGGCAGTGCAGAGGCTGTTTATGGGTGTGAATTGCTAGCAGCTTGGGCAGCAGTTGCTGGCAGTTTGGGCGTGAGTTGAAGGCTGTTTGTAAGGGGTGAATGCATGAGGTTGAGGGCTGTTTGTGGGGGGTATTTATGTTGATTGTTCACGGTAATTGCAGAGAGTTTCTTTGTGTGGGGCGTGAAAAGCTAGCCTTGAATGTGTTGGTTTATGCTTCTTTTTATAGGCAATGGTTTAGGTTTACCTTATGCGAATAGGGAAAGAATATTGTGTAATTATGTGGATATTTAATTTGTGTATCATAAGGAAAGGATCTCTTCATTTTAGAAAGGTAAATTGATTTGATTTGATTTTATTTTATTTAGTTTAGGAATGTGATTTAATTTAATTAGGAAGGTGATTGATGAGATTTGATTTGAATCTTTTAATTCGGGAAGGTGATTTGGCTTGATTTCAACATGTGTTTAATGTGTGAATTGTGAATTACGTCCTTTTGGCATGGGTTTGGTTCTTTTTGGTGGGCTTGGTGTGTGGCTTGGTGGTGTGTGGCTTGGTGTGTGGCTTGCGGGGGTTTGGGCTGATGATGAATTTTAAAACAGAGGTCCAACGAGCGAACCCACAGCTAAGGAAACGAATTTAGTCCAACAAGATATCAATTTCTGACTTTTCCCTTCCGACGTCCGTTTCCCGCGACTTCCACAACTTAAAGAGGTAGTGTCTCCATGTGAGACTCATCATCGGGACTTATATGCAAAAATGCAGTTCCCACAATCGCCCCCACTTTGATGGGACTTATGCAGTGTGTGACAATGACAATCCTATCAAAGTTATGCAATGCATTTTTACTTACCTGGCTCGCCAGCTGCTGCTTGACTTGCCTGTTGCTTCGAACTAAGTTGATCTGGTGCTGAGGTGCTGCGACCTCGAGGTTCATCCCTGCAAGAAGCTGCGATCTCTAGGAATCACTACCGAACTGAACTGATGAGAGGTGGTCAATTTTCGAACCGTTACTGAGTTGAGATTATGGTCCATTTCCAAACCGTGCTCCATTTTCAGAGTGCCATTTTCGGCATGCTAAACCTCATTTCCGAAGCATCGCGATTGTGATAGTTGTCCATTTCTGAACCCTTCTCCATTTTCGGAGTGCCATTTTCGGCGTCTGATGTGAAAGTGGTCCATTTTCGAACCGTGCTCCATTTTCGGAGTGCCATTTTCGGCGTCTGATTTGATAGTGGTCCATTTCTGAACCGTGCTCAATTTTCGGAGTGCTATTTTCGGCGTCTGACGTAATAGTAGTCCATTTTCGAACCATGCTCCATTTTCGGAGTGCCATTTTCGGCATCTGATGTGATATTGGTCCATTCCAAACTGTGCTCCATTTTCGGAGTGCCATTTTCGGCGTTAGATGTGATAGTGGTCCATTTCCAAACCGTGCTCCATTTTCGGAGTGCCACTTTCGGTGTCTGATGTGATAGTGGTCCATTTCCAAACCGAGCTGTATGAGAAAGGGTAGACTGGTCGCCCCCAGTCTCGGTTCATCTTTCTGTCCTTTGCTGCTTTTTCATTTTCTTCAACACCTGCGAATAGAAACAAAACACCAAAAAGAATGCAAGTACGTTACGTGTATGCATGCATGCATGAATGAATTTCCTATTTCGTTGGGTTAGGTTTTCTTTGTGCTCTTTGGTGCCCTTTGTCTACAGATGTCTTCGGTTACCCACTGGGTTTGCTTTCTGCTGACTCTCTTCTGGTGATTGGTCAGTCATCTTTAGTCTCATTTGCTCAAGTTCTCGTTGTGTCCCTTATTTGCGGGGTGGTAGACTGGTCACCTCCAGTCTTGATTTAGCTTTCTGCTCTCCGCTGCTTACATTAGGTCAAGGTGGACCACATGATATCACATTCTACATCATCATATTATATCACATGCTACGAAATAGTCCCAATAGTTACACATATTATTACCCTCAAAGAATGCCCAATATTGAAACCAGGGAACCTTCAAAACATTCAAAGCAACTCAAATCCAAGTCTTTGGATGAATGATCTAAGCCAGACTCAAAGTGTGTGTGTGCAAAGGTTCCTTTACAGCTTGATCTTTAAGTAAGCCAACTCAATGATCTCGTTTCAAAATTCGGGATCGATGGGTGAAACCAACCTAGATGTCTCAGTTATGCTCTGCAGTTGCTTTTCTGTGCTTAATGTGGTATGGTTTTCTTTCTCTTTTGTCTTTTTTTTTTTCTTTTTTCTTTTCATTTTGAACTTCTTTTTTTCTTTTTTGTTTTTTTTTTCAACACACATACCCTTTAAGGTAGCATTTCTCCTCATGGTGGTCCTAATATTCGCCCATGGGTAGCTTCACGCTTATCGGTTATAGGTGGTTTAATTCTTTTGTTTAGAGACTTTTCTTTTCATTTTCAACCATACCACACATCATAACATAAGTAAATCAAGATAGACATCTAAGCAAACGGTCATTCACTGACCTACAATTTCTTCAACTAGTCACCTTGCCAACTACTCAGGTTCTCACCGCTAAGAACCTATAGTGAAGTGCTTACGAGTCTAACATAGATCAATCACTCAAAGTATCAGATAAAAGCATATCAAGAGTTTATCGTTTCTAAGATTTCACCCTAAAGCAAACGATTTCATCATTGGACTTATGCTTAACTATTAAGGACTAAGAACAAATAATTTTTTTTTTGTTTTTTTTTTTTGTTTTTTTCTTTTCTATCTCTTTTTTTCTTTTTCTCTTTTTTTGGGCCCACCATGGTCTTTCTATCATTGCCGTAAAATTTTCTGTTTCTCGGCTTCCTTTTCCCGATATCCATGTTTGCTAAACTCTTCTTGACAAAACTATTTTTTTTTTCTAACCCAACGAATATCTATGATGGCTTTTAAGACACGGGGTTAACATGATGTGTGTATGCATGAGATGCATGAAATGCGTGCGATGCATGAGATATAATATGCATGTGCTTATCAAAAGCATAAAGGGGTGGCTTCTATGAGATATATGACTATGGTTCATATGCGGGTTATAGGAGTGTAGACGAAGGCTCCCGTTGGCGAAGGATTGCCTACAACTAGGTCTCCCCACTCAAGGGTTCGAGCGACCAAGTGAGCGTACCTTTTTTATACGCTAAGGTACGTGCCAACGATTTATGATGCATGATTGACTGTCAGATGATTTCCTATTAGAGATTCCCCAGAGGGAGGGTGGAGCGGACTCTCTTAAATACCCAAGCCTCTTAGGCTCTTATCGCTTTGGTGATAGGAATAAACAATAGGTCCTCCAAATTAGTCCATCACGGTAAGCTTCAAGTGAATTATTATCTAGGTGCAGTGACATACTATTTCTAATAAACAATGAATAAACACAAGATTAGATGAACGAAATATGTGCGTTTCTCAAGCGGTACGTGAAATTGTATCCCGAGTGCAGACCGCCCTATCATCCATTCGGATTCGACTATGGAATTTACGTCCGAGTTTCCATCCGAAATACCACGAAAGATAGCACAAAATCATTCATCCCATGGCCACAACATACATAGATCAACGATACGCATGCGAATAAATAATAATAAATAAAAAGAAAAGAACGAGAATTGATAAAAGGGTGCTCTCAGGTCTAACCTCTTAAGTCGTCTTTTGGAAGTGCGTTACACGGCCATCGGAAGGGTTAATGCTCCGCAACTCCTCCGATTTACTGGTTCGTTGTTTTCCTTCGTTGCCTCGTTGTTTTGGGCTGTTGTTTGCTCACTGTTTTGATGCTATTTTTTTGTCACTATTTTTACGGTAATTAAGTGCAGTTTTCTGGACAGATTTGCAGTGTTTAGGACAGTTTTGTTGGGCATATTTTTAGTGGTTTAAGTTCAGTTCATGGTCTAATTTTCGATGGTTAAGATGCAGTTTTCAAGGGCTATTTTTTGGTAGTTTCAGGTGTAGTTTGCGCGGATTAGGAGCTGCTTGTGGGCGTGAATTGAAGGCAGTGCATGGGCTATTTGTGGGCGTGAATTGAAGGCAGTGCATGGGCTATTTGTAGGCGTGAATTGAATGCAGTGCATGGGCTGTTTGTGGGCATGAATTGGTGGAAGTTTGGGCGTGAGTTGCTGGCAGTTTGGGCGTGAGTTGAAGGCTGTTTTTAAGGGGTGAATGCGTGAGGTTGAGGGCTATTTGTGGGGGGTATTTGTGTTGCTTGTTCACGGTAATTGCAGAGAGTTTCGTTGTGTGGGGCGTGAAAATCTAGCCTTGAATGTGTTAGTTTATGCTTCTTTTTATATGCAAGGGTTGGGGTTACCTTATGCGAATTGGGAAAGAATATTATGTAATTATGAGGATATTTAATTTGTGTATCATAAGGAAAGGATCTCTTCATTTTAGGAAGGTAAATTGATTTGATTTGATTTTATTTAGTTTAGGAATGTGATTTAATTTAATTAGGAAGGTGATTGATGAGATTTGATTTGAATCTTTTAATTCAGGAAGGTGATTTGGCTTGATTTCAACATGTGTTTAATGTGTGAATTGGTTATTTTGGAAGGGTGATGGGCGTGAATTAGGTCCTTCGGGCGTGGGTTTGGTTCTTTTTGGTTCGCTTGGTGTGTGGCTTGGTGGTGTGTGGGCTTGGTGTGTGGCTTGCGGGGGTTTGTGCTGAGGATGAATTTTAAAACAGAGGTCCAACGAGCGAACCCACAGCTAGCAAATGAATTTAGTCCAACAAGATATCAATTTCTGACTTTTCCCTTCCGACGTCCGTTTCCCGCGACTTCCACAACTTAAAGAGGTAGTGTCTCCATGTGAGACTCATCATCGAGACTTATATGTAAAAATACAGTGCCTACAGTATCTAATGGATTGGTTATTTGATTGGATGATGACTTTAAACTTAAAACAAGTAAATGAATTGCTTGAAAGTAGAGTTAGGAAAATTCAATTTTATAAAACTATCCAGGGTTATGAATCTTTCCAATATCATTTTTAAAGATGAAGGTTATCTTACATTTGTGTAATCTATCCATTTATTAACCTGGAACACGAAATTATGTAAAAGCCTCTTCCGATGGTCAGATACAAATACCCATTGTAACCCGATTAATCATATTCCTATGTCAATTTAGTTATCTAAATTCATGAAGATTAAGTTCCAATTATGGCTACCCCCGCCCGACATGTATATTCCTATCATGTAAGGAAATCAATTAAAGGGTTATCTATCCTCAAGGAAGATCGTGGGTTATTAAGTCTAAGGTCTTAAACCTAAAATCCATTTTCCAAGTTCATTTTAAGTTTACCGAATCAATCTTATTAATGGCCAGTTAACAAAATGCATAAAGACTAAGGCTCAATAAATAAACCTTTATATTACCCAAACCGTAATTTAACCCCTTATAAACCGATGATATTGGACTTCATCACAACCCCAAATAACTAACTTAGTTATGACACATAATTAGGGCTGGTAAAAACTTAAATAAAATAAAAGACATAAAGTAAATTGCTGGAAATTAAATACTGAAAAGTAAATTGCTGAAAAGTAAATTGCTGAAAAGTAAATTACTGAAAAGTAAATTGCTGAAAAGTAAATTGCTGAAAAGTAAATAAAGTAAAAGTACAATAAAAGAAAACGCTGGGGTTAGAGGATCCACTTTTATTACTACTATTTTAGATATCCCCCTAATATAATATATTAACTTTGCATGATAATTATCAATCAGCCATATAGGCGGTATCCTGATTAAGTCAAATTAAGAATTAATTACCAACCGACCAACCAGGCGGTATCCATGCTTAGTCAGGTTAAAACCAATTTATAATTAATTACCAACCGACCAATATGGCGGTATCCTCATTAAGTTAGGTTTATTATATTATAATTAAGGGAGATTAATCTAAATAGCAATAATAAAAGCTTTACATTTTACCCCCAGCAAGGGGGAGTTACCTCCTCATTGCGTAAAAGTAAATTGCGGAAAGTAAGGACTTAAAAGTAAAGAAAAGAAAGTGCAAAAGTGGAAATTAATTACTGAAAATTGTAAATAAACAAGCAAGATACAATCTTCTTAGTTATTCTTAAGGAATTTCAAAGAAGAAAGTATGAATTTACAAATGAAATGGCTTGGTATTTATAGGCAAAATTTTGCCTCCACCAAATCCATTATTAAATGCTCCACCAAATCCATTATTAATTGCTCCACTAATTGCTCCACCAATTTCATTATTAATTGCTCCACTAATTGCTCCTCTAAATCCATTAGCAATTTCTATCATGTTTGGTGGGAGTTTGACTATTTTTATTTTTATTTTTTATTTTTTTTTTATTTTTTTGCTTTGAAAATGACTTTAATAATTACACATAACACACTTCCAGATGTTTCATCAATTTCGGTCATGCAATCTTCAGAATTCGAAATTATTTTGTTCTTCATAGTTGTAGAGCTTTGAGTCTATCTTAATTTGGAACTTGAATCAGCTCATCCGATATAGAGTAAAAAGTTATGCCTAAAATATGAAAGTTGCTCAAAATTTGAATTTCCGAAACTACACTTCGTTAGAACGCCTTTCAAGTTTCCAATCTCCAAAATTAATATGTCAAGTCCAATTTTTTGCACTTATTTGATCCACATTTCGTCTTAAATGATTTCATTGAGTCTCAAAAGTAAAAAAGTGAAAAGTCTCTAGTGGACGAGTTGTAGTCTCGTGAGGGCTTACAACAATGATACCCACAAACGTTTTACAAAAGTCAAAAAATAATAAAACTAATGCACACAAAAGCAAAAAAGACAAGAGAAAAGAGAATAAAGAAGTTAGTGACTAAACATATGAAACTTCTAATCCAAGTCAATAGTTGTTTTGTTTCTTTTTAAATTACCGAATAAGTAAATTCTCCGATTATTTTTACCATTCTCCATATACACAGTCAACAAAATATCAATCAACTCATTTTGCCCACAATTGTCACGAGTGTATTTGAGAAGAGAGTAATATTTTTATCCTAAAGTTTTATCAGAACTCGCACTTTTTTTAAGCAATGAAATAAAATTTTTTTTTTTCTGATTTTTTTTTTTATTTTTGATTTTTTTTTATTTATATACAATATCTTCCATCTATGTAGCGAGCTTTGGGCTAGTGAATCCCAAACCAGTTGGTTTTAGGGCACTAGGTGTTAAGATACCCATACGAACTTAATTACTCAGACTTCAGATATATATATTTTTTGCAACATCTTTGATCCATATAGCGAGCTTTGGGCCAGTGACTCCCAAACCAGTTGGTTTTAGGACATTAGGTGTTAAGATACCCTTACAGACTTAATAACTTGGATCTCGGACATTTTTTTTACTCCATCGCTTTTTATAGATGCTTCCTCCAATTAATCTAGAGCACTGAATATTACAAACTTTTCAATTACAGCTCATGTCTGTATGTTACCATGTATGCTGATAATACATGTCAACTGAGCATATGAAGAGTCATTTTAGTCAGTATTATAGAGAATTCACAAATTAAATAATTGAAAAGGAAATAAACAAAAATTAACTGTTTCGAAATAGGTTGAGATACGTCTCAGGAATGGAAATTCCTTACACAGCTATCTCACATCAATTTCACTTGATTAATCAAATAAAAACACAAAAACACAAAAAATATTTTTGGTTTTTGTAAAAGTTTTCAATTTTTTTTTGCTTTTCGAAACTTTTTGACAAAAATAAAACAATAAAAAGAAGATACAATTTAAACTATTCTCCTCCCCCAAACCAAAATGAGACATTGTCCCCAATGTCTTAAACAGTAGAAGAAGAGTTTAGAAAACTGTACCTAGTTAGCTGAAATTCTACATTTAAATGAAAAGTTAAAGGTTAAGATCCAGATTTATCCGACGCCTCTTACCACGATCATTATCGGACCAGTTTATCTTGGAAAGAATGGGGTCAATTTGAGGTTCAAATGCTAAGATTTGGTCAATTAAATATGGGACAGTTCTGGCAGTAAAGAAGAGTTCTTTTACAGGCTTTGACATGAACCCATTTCTCCGGGCATCATCAATAAACACACATAGAAAATCATAAAATTCATCAACATTGTACAGTCCAAGCAGTTTCTGGTGTATGTTCAAGTTTGCCCAAGATAGTACTGTAAAAATTTCCTCCATCGTGCCCAAGCCTCATGACAAAGCAATAAAAGCATCAAAACGGTTAATCATCTCTACCAGTCGTTCAGACATACCTAGTATGATTAGTTCCTCGCCGTTTGATGATCCAATAAGATTCGCCTCCGCCAAGGGTTTTAGGATGATTCCCAAGACTTGACTACCTCCATCATGTACAGCCTTTGAAATGATTCCCATTAGTCCAAGATTGCCACTGCCATATACTAAGTGCATATTCCTTGTAGCAATGACTCGACCCAATTCCTGTGTCGCTGTTACGTATTCTGGTTTAACACCACACTGGTACCGCAAAACATAGATATTTTCAACCGTATTCTTGAAGTAGCTTCTATTTTTATCCGGATGCCTTCAAAGGTGCAATGATGAGTTGAATTTATAGAACCTGAAAAGGGTGAGTAATAATAGCACAAGTATCTTCCAAATGACGATTAGTAGCAAAATAGTAAATCGTGAAAAGGTCAAAAAGTAGTCTGGATCCTGTCGGGAGAAAAATAAAAAAACAAATCACATTATTAGGAAAAGACAAAGAGATATAATATTTACAATAATGTAACGGCTTGAATGACGTCTATGAGTCAGGGGCAAGCTTTCCGTCCAATTTTCTTATAAATTGGCAACCAGGGTCTTTTAGAGTCAGATTCCCGAGACTTAACTGCTGTCTTTCTTTACGCAATTGTGCATATAACATGCGAATTTGGTGATACACATATCTACTGGGATGCGTCTCAAGAGTTTTAGATATGTCATCCAAAGACTCCTTACTCAAGTCATCCTTAATGAAATTAATATTATCTTCGCGGTTATCAGACACCATTCCTAAACATCGACAACGAGTATACGGGCACATGTATAACAAACACACATTCTTTTGGCTCTTCTCTTTTTAGCATATGTGCTTCTTCCTTAAACCAGGAAGATGTGAAATAAAAGAGTCAGATGGACTCACCTGACAATCGGACCCGTACTTCAATAATCCAACGAATTTCAGTAGGCATACCTTTGATCATCAGTAGTCTCATATGTTCCAAGCGAGCTTTGTAAACTTTCATCAGAGATTTTTAAGGGAGAGAAGGAAATTGCTTGTGAAGATTGCGAGAGCATCTTCCATCTTGAAATGAATTAACTGCAAACACTAAACACACAAAAAATTAAAAGACACCAATCACAATATATACACAAATTGCATGGTTGCCTCCCAGCTAGCGCTAAGTTTAATGTCGTCAGCTAGACATGATTTCCCGAATGTTAGGCTGGATCTGAAAGTGTGACACTTTATTTTTGTCGCTCAAATGATTCTCCCCAGTAGTGCTTGACACGCTGATTGTTAACCTTAAATATGTTATTGGACTTGGGGTTGTACAATTCAACAACTCCATATGGAAAACCTGAGTAATCTCAAATGGGCCTGACCACCTTGATTTCATCTTTCCAGGGAAAAGTTTCAACCTGAATCATATCATAAAACACCTGCTGCCCTGGTTTCAATTGTCTGCGCACTATTTTTTGGTCATGCCATTTCTTGGTCTTCTCTTTGTATAATCTGGCATTTTCATAAGCCTGTAGGCGAAATTCCTCCAACTCATTGAGTTGGTGAAGTCTTTTCTCTCCCGCAGCTTGTGGATCAAGATTCAACTTCTTCAGTGCCCAGTACGCCTTATGTTCAAGCTTAACTGGCAGATGGCATGCTTTTCCGAACACCATTTGATATGGGGACATACCAATGGGTGTCTTGTAAGCTGTCTGGTAGGCCCATAATACGTCATCCAGTTTTTCAAACGAGTCCTTCCTTGTTGATCCAACAGTTCTCTCCAAGGTTCTTTTGATCTCCATGTTTGAAACTTCAACTTGCCCGTTTGACTGTGGATGGTAAGCTATGGAAACTTTATGAGTAACTCTGTATTTGGATAAAAGTGTATCAAAGTATTTATTACAGAAATGTGTGCCACCATCGCTAATAATCGCCCGAGATGTTCTGAAGCGAGTGAAAATATTCTTTTTAAGGAACTTGATCACCACCTTTGAATCATGGATGGCAGTGCAATTGTTTTAACCCATTTGTAGACGTAATCTATGGCAACCAGTATGTACATGGTTCCAAATGATGGAACAAAAGGTCCCATAAAATCAATACCCCACACATCGAATATCTTAACTTCCAGAATATTTTGCAGAGGTCCTTCATTTCTCCTGGAAATATTTCCCGTTCTTTGGCACCTGTCACATTGAAGAGAAAATAGATAAGCATCTTTAAAAAGAGTGGGCCAGAACAAACCTGATTGTAGGACTTTGGCTGCAGTTTTGTTTCCACTGAAGTGTCCACTATATGGTGATGAATAATAGTATTGCAAGACACTGTTGACCTCCTCATGTGGAACACACCGTCTCAATAATTGATCAGCATATCGTTTGAACAGGTACATCTCATCCCATATATAGTGCTTGACTTCTTTGAAGAACTTCTTTCGTTGCTGAGTTGTCCATTACAACTGCCATTTTCCTGACACTATGTAGTTTACATAGTCAGCATACCAAGGGATATCGTGCTGTTTCATGGAAAATAACTGTTCATCTGAAAAGTTTCTTTGATTATCAGTTCTTTGACAGTTGTTTCTCCATTCTCGAGCCTCGATAAATGATCTGCCACTTGGTTTTATGTCCATTTCCTATCTCTGATCTCCACATCGAATCTTACAGAGAAGAAGTATCCAACGGATCAATCTGGGCTTGTCATCTTTCTTCGCGATCAGATACTTGATTGCTGAATGATCTGTGCAGACCACCACCTTGGGACCCAGCAGATAAGATCGGAATTTGTCAAAAGTGAAACAACTGCAGCAACTCCTTTTCAGTGGTTGTGTAGTTGAGTTGAGCTTCATTCAGAGTTCTGCTAGAGTAGTAAATGGCATGGAAAATCTTTGCTTTGCGTTGTCCCAAAACTGCACCTACAGTAAAATCACTAGCATCGCACATCACCTCAAATGGAAGGGTCCATTCTGGTGCTACTATGATGGGGTCAGAGACCAGCTTCTGTTTTAGGATCTCAAAGGCTTTTTGGCATTCTTTGGTGTGAAGAAAGGCACATCTTTCTCTAGAAGATTGCAAGAGGTTTTACAATTTTGAGAAGTCTTTGATAAATCTTCTGTAAAAGCCAGCATGTCTGAGAGAAAACTTCGAATCCTTTGACAGATGTGAGTGGAGGTAGTTTTTCAATTGTCTCGATTTTTGCTTTGTCTACCTCAATTCCCTTTTGTGAAATACGATGTCCAGAAGATCCCTTCTTGTACCATGAAATGACATTTTTCCCAGTTGAGTACCAAGTTGGTATCTTCGCATCTTTGTGACACTTGTTCCAAATTTTGCAAGCAGTGCGAAATAATCTCCAAACACAGAGAAGTCATCCATAAAAACCTCCATACTCTGTTCCAGCATGTCTGAGAAGATGGCCATCATGCAATGTTGGAATGTGGCAGGAGCATTACATAGTCCAAATGGCATTCTGCGGAAAGCAAAAGTACCATACGGACATGTAAATGTGATTTTCTCCTGATCTTCTAGGGCGATGGCAATCTGATTGTACCCCGAATATCCATCCAAAAAGCAATAGTACTCATGTCCCACCAGTCTGTCTAGCATCTGATCAATGAATGGTAGTGGAAATTGGTCTTTCCTCGTTGCTTTGTTCAGTTTCCGGTAGTCCATGCATACTCTCCATCCAGTAACCGTTCTTGTTGGAATCAACTCGTTCTTTTTATTTGTGACAACAATAATTCCTCCTTTCTTTGGTACACACTGCATAGGACTCACCCAACTACTGTATGAGATGGGGTAAATGATGCCAGCATCCAACCATTTGATGATTTCTTTCTTCACGACCTCCTTCATGATTGGATTGAGTCTCCATTGATGCTTCACTGTGGGTTTGTACTCATCGTTCATCAGAATCTTGGGCATGCAAAATGATGGGCTAATGCCTTGAATGTCTGCTATAGTCCAGCTAATGGCTCTCTTGTGTTCTTGTAACACTCTCAATAACTTTTCTTCCTACTCCAATATTAGCGAAGAAGATATAAGAACATGTAATTCAGAAGAGTTTCCAAGAAATGCATACCTGAGATGACTCGACAATAACTTCAGCTCCAGCTGCGGTGGTTCTTCAATGAGGGCTTGATTCGATCTTTCTTCGGAAGTTCCAGACTTTCACTGGTGGTGTCGATTGAATCGGAATGGCTTGTCAAGATAGTTGATACATTCCAAAATTTCAGTATCTAGCTCGCTGTCAGTCATGTTGGTGATGCAAGCTTCAAGTTTATCCGTGGGAATTGTATCAGTATCTCGAATGATACTATCAACAACATCAATTCTGAAACATTCTTCCTCATTTTCATCACTCAAGAATTTCATGGCTTTGAAAACATTAAAGGTAACTTCTTGGTCCTGCACTTTCATAGTTAGTTCTCCTTTTTGCACATCAATCACAGTTCGACCTGTAGCCAAGAATGGTCTCCCAAGGATGATAGGTACATCTTTTCTTCTTCCATGTCAATGATAATGAAATCTACTGGGAGAATGAGTTTGTCGACTTTGACTAGCATATCTTCAAAAACACCTCTCGGAAATGCGAGCGTTCGATCAGCAAGTTGCAGAGAAACTGAGGTAGGCATTGCTTCTCCAATTTACAGTTTCCTGTAAATAGAAAAAGACATTAATTAATACTTGCACCTAAATCACATAAAGCCTTACCGATGTAATGTTCTCCAATGGTGCATGGGACAGTGTGAAACTGCCAGGATCTTTCAACTTCGAGGGAAGTTTCCTCTGAATGATTGAACTGCATTCTTCTGTCAATGCTACTGTCTCGTAATCTCCCAATCTCTCCTTTCGTGAAAGAATATCTTTCATAAATTGACATAGCTGGGCATTTCTTCCAACGCTTCTATAAATGGAATGTTGATGTGCAAATTTTTGAAAACCTCCAAGAATCGAGCAAACTGCTTGTCTAGTTTGTTTTTCTGGAGAAGCTGTGGAAAAGGTGGAGGTGGTGTGAATTTTTCTTGATCTTTTTCCTTTGTTTTTTTTTCCTCCATCAGTGGAACTACATATTTAGGAACCTCTTCAATTATTTCCTTCATTCCAACATCTTTGTTGATTTTAGTACCACTTTTCAAAGTAATGGCTTGGCATTGCTTCTTCCCTCGGTTCCTTGAATTTGGTTATGTGTTGCTAGGAAGGTTCCCTGGCGGTCTGTAACTCTGATCATTAGCCAGTTGTCCAATTTGATTTTCCAGTGCTTTGATGGAAGCAGATTGGATTTGAAAAATAGTATCATATGCTGCTTGTTGCTTTTTGAACATCTCTGTAATCCATTCTTTCATTTCTGGTTCTTTTTCAAACTCATGGCTTTTGTTTTGCTGTTGAAATCCAGGTGGTGGATTGTTCTTTTGCCTTGAATTGTTGCTCCATGAAAAAATTGGGATGATTCCTCCACCCTGGATTGTAGGTGTTGGAATATGGATTGTTCCCATATCTGTTGAAATTTTTGACATAGTTCACCGTTTCTTCATATTGGTTTGGCTCTGGTGCTCCTCCATATGGTGAACTTATGGCTCTGCCGATGTTTACAATTTGCATGCTAAGTGTTTCCAGGATTTTGCACATTTACTCCAACTTAGTATTCACTGCTGAGTTAGCTCCAACTTCATAAATTCCTACAATTCGTTGAATCATGCTCCCTTCTGTTGGCCACAATGAATTGTTGTTAGCCATTTCTTCGATTAAGTCTCAGGCCTGATCTTCTCCTTTTGCCATCAAATATCCTCCAGCAGCAGCATCAATTGTGGTTCTCATCAATCCAGAAAGTCCATTATAGAAGGTTTGGACTTGTAGCCACTTTGTGCAATCTCATGGTGATGACATTTTCTGAGTATATCTTTGTACCTTTCCCAAGCTCGCAGAGGGATTCTGAATCATGTTGCACAAATGATGTAATGTCATTCCTCAGCTTTGCAGTTCTGGCTGGTGGAAAGTACTTTGCAAGGGGTTTAGTGGCTAAAGTATTCCAAGTTGTGATGGAACCTGCTGGTAGTGAATGTAGCCAAGCTTAGCTCTGTCTTTCAAGGAATATGGAAAAACACGCAGTCTCATTGCTTCTTCAGCTACCGGTTGTAATTGAAAGTGCCACAAACTTCCAGGAAGTTGCTGATGTGGGCATTAGGATCTTTAGTTGCATTCCCCCCAAACTGAACTGACTGTTGAATCATCTAAATGAATGTTTTGATGTCACACGCATTTACTGGTAAGGGAGGAAGTACAATAAGGAAATGAAGTTGTCAACCACCGGAATGGTTCTGTCTCGAATGGGAATTGGTGGTGCAACTTCTAAGGTTCAGGTTCCATGTTGACTAATGCTTCTTGGCCTTCTCGCCTTTCCCTTCTCAATTTTCTGATGGTTATTTCAATTTATGGGTCAAGCGGTTGGATTTCAAAGCTTTTGGTTCGTCTCATGTAGTGTCTGAGAACCTGAAACAAGAGAAAAAAAAAACAATAAGTAAAAAAAAAAAAATTAGATACAAGTAAATGTATCTAACTCCAAAACTAATAGTGAAAGATAAATAAGTCCCCAGCAACGACGCCAAAAACTTGACCGGCGTTTTCACAGGCGTATAACGCAAGCGCACGTATCATTCAAGTAGTATAAAAAGTATCAATCCCACGAGGACTAAAACCTTTTGTTATTAATTTATGAAGTCAAATTTTACGAGTATCTAATGGATTGGTTATTTGATTGGATGGTGACTTAAAACTTAAAACAAGTAAATGAAATTGCTTGAAAGTAGATTTAGGAAAATTCAATTTTATAAAACTATCCAGGGTTGTGAATCTTTCCAATATCATTTTTAAAGTTGAAGGTTATCTTACAGTTGTGTAATATATCAATTTATTAACCTAGAACACGAAATTAGGTAAAAGCCTCTTCCGATGGTCATATACAAATACCCAGTGTAACCCGATTAATCATATTCCTATGTCAATTAAGTTATCTAATTCATTAAGATTAAGTTCCAATTATAGTTACCCCCGCCCGAAATGTATATTCCTGTCTTGTAAGGAAATCTATTAAAGGGTTATCTATCCTCAAGGAAGATCGTGGGCTATTAATTCTAAGGTCTTAAACCTAAAATCCATTTTCCAAGTTCATTTTAAGTTTACTGAATCAATCTTATTAATGGCCAGTTAACAAGATGTATTAAGACTAAGGCTCAATAAATAAACCTATATATTACCCAAACAGTAATTTAACCCCTTATAAACCGGTGATATTAGACTTCATCACAACCCCAGATAACTAACTTAGTTATGACACATAACTAGGGCTGGTAAAAACTTAAATAAAATAAAAGACATAAAGTAAATTGCTGGAAATTAATTACTGAAAAGTAAATTGCTGAAAAGTAAATTATTGAAAAGTAAATTGCCTAAAAAATAAATAAAGTAAAAGTACAGTAAAAGAAAATGTTGGGGTTAGAGGATCCACTTTTATTACTACTATTTTAGATATCTCCCTTAATATAATATATTAACTTTGCGTGATAATTATCAACCAGCCATATAGGCGGTATCCTGATTAAGTCAAATTAAGAATTAATTACCAACCGACCAACCAGGTGGTATCCATGCTTAGTCAAGTTAAAACCAATTTATAATTAATTGCCAACCGACCAATATGACGGTATCCTCATTAATTCAGGTTTATTATATTATAATTAAGGGAAATTAATCTAAATAGCAATAATAAAAGCTTTACCTTTTACCCCAGCAAAGGGGAGTTACCTCCTCATTGCGTAAAAGTAAATTGCGAAAAGTAAAGACTTAAAAGTAAAGAAAAGAAAGTGTGAAAGTGGAAATTAATTACTGAAAGCTGTAAATAAATAAGCAAGATACAATCTTCTTAGTTATTCTTAAGGAATTTCAAAGAAGAAAGTATGATTTACAAATGAAATGGCTTGGTATTTATTGGCAAAATTTTGCCTCCACCAAATCCATTATTAATTGCTCCACTAAATCCATTATTAATTGCTCCACTAATTGATCCACCAAATCCATTATTAATTGCTATCATGTTTGGTGGGAGCTTGAATATTTTTATTTATTTATTTAATTATTTATTTTGCTTTGAAAATGACTTTAATAATTCCACATAACACACTTCCGGATGTTTCATCCTTTTCGGTCATGAAATCTTCAGAATTCGAAATTATTTTGTTATTTAAAGTTGTAAATCATTGAGTCTTCTTTAATCTGGAACTTGAATCAGCTCAATCCGATATCGGAGTAAAACGTTATTCCCAAAATATGACAGTTGCGTAAAATTGGAATTTCCGAAATTGCACTTCGTTAGAACGCCCTTTCAAGTTTCCAATCTCCAAAATTAATATGTCAAGTCCAAAAATTTGCCCTTATTTGACCCACATTTCGTCCTAAATGATTTCATTGAGTCCCAATATTATTGTATCTGTAAAATAAACTAAAACATATTAAAACGTTCATCAAACCCGATAAACTAAACAAAATATTAAGTAAAATGGGCGGTAAATATTGATATATTTTCCGATCATCAGACACCGCTTCATAGTAGTGGTGGTAGACTATTTTTCGAAGTGGTTGGAAGCCGAGTCATTCTGTAATATTACGGCGAAGCAGATGGCCAAGTTCATAGCCCGTAATATAGTATGCCGATACAGAATGCCACATCACATAGTGACGGGCAATTGAGTCTAATTTTAGGGAGAAATAAAGGCGATGTTGCAGAAGTACGGGATAGGGCATCACAAATCATCACCTTATAGGCCACAGGCTAATGGGGTTGTAGAGGCGGCCAACAAAACCATAAAGAAAATACTAGCTAAGATGACAGAAAGTTATAAAGATTGGGCTGACAAATTACCGTATGCCTTGTGCGGGTATAGAACTTCGGTGAGAACGGCAACGAGAGCCACACCCTATGCTTTGGTTTACGAGATGGAGGTAGTGTTACCAGTGGAAATAGAGATACAATCAATGCGGGTACTAGCAGAGGCATGATTGCCTGAGCAGGAATGGGCCTCGCAGAGGTTCGAACAGCTAGAATTACTGGATGAGAAAAGGATAAAGGTCTTGCACCACATACAGCTATACCAGAAAAGGTTGGCCCGGGCGTTCAATAAGAAGGTGTGTCCCACCAAGATCAGGGAAGATAATCTAGTGCTCAAGCAGTCGAAGCCACTGACGATGGACCCAAGGGGAAAGTTCAAGCCCAATTGGGAAGGGCCCTACCTGGTCAAGAAGGTGATGAGAAATGGGGCAGTGAGACTGTCAGATTTGGAAGGGAACGAGTTCACCAAGCCCATCAACGTAGACAGACTGAAGCAATACTTTGCATAAAAAAAAGAGAGAAAGAAAAAGAAAGGCTCGTTGGGTTCAAAATCCGCAAAGGACAGCCCAAGTAAAATATAGAGCATGAGTGAGCAAGAAAAATGGCTAATTGTAAAATCTGTGAGGAACAGTTAGTGGCAGAGGTACCCTTGCAATGCAGTTTATTTCCTACATATATACTAAGAGGTAATGCAAATGCCTTTTTTGAAACAAATGTTCAAGATGTTCAAAAATTGCATAAATCCCAGCTAACCGGGAAAGATTAGAGTCAAGTAATTATAAATCACATCTTTTGTTTCTTAGATGCTGGACCAAGGTCAGAAGATCTGGGGAAAGAACTCCGAGAATGGAAAACAACCTCGGGAATAAGGATGAGTAAAGAGCCTCGAGAATGAGGACAGATCTGGAAAAAAAAAATTTAGCTCGCTGAGTTGAAAACCTGAAAAGGCGACTCAGGCAAGATAGAGAAATCCGCTAAGTTGAAAATCTGAAAGAACAGCTTAGGCAAAAGATAGAACAAACCTGCAAAACAAGGAAAGCTTCGGGAATTGGAAGACATGATTTTCAGTATCCGAGAAGGGTAATAAAAGAAAAATGCAAGCCGAGAATGGCAGCAAACTCCTCAGGAAGAGGGCATATTTCAAAATCTGGGAATCGAAAGACGTGATTTTCAGTATCCCAAAAGGATGAGGCCGCTTTCAAAAATGCATAATCCACCTTGACCCGGTGCAGGTAGCGGAGAGCAGAAAGCTGAGCCAGGTCTGGGGATGACCAGTCTACCACCCCGCGAATGAGGGACACAACAGGATCTTGAGCCATGGGACCAAAGAGAACTGAGCAATCACCGTAGGATAATTGACAGGAGGAAATTGTAAGCATGCCAAAGGGACGACCAAAGACTTTTATAGGCAAATGGCACCAAAGAACGCAAGGAAGGCTTAACCAAGGATGACATCAAGCCAATAGGACAAAGAAACCCCAACGGAATAGGGAATGCATCCATGCATACATGCAGACATGTCGCATACACATAATTTTTGTTTTGTATTCGCAGGCTTTGAAGAAAAAGTGGCGAAGACGAAGAACTTCGGGAATGGAGAACAAACTCGGGAATGAGGACAAGCAAAGAGCCTCGAGATTAAGGATGGATCAGAGGTCGAAGTGCCTCACCACCATCAGTTCGACAGTTCATGAATGAATCCTAGGGTCGAGGCTCAGAGGTCGAAGTACCTCATCATCATGGAAAAAACTCCCCAGTGGATCGAAAAGTCATGTAGATGGACCAAAATTCCATCACCCATTCAATTCGGGAATGAATCCCAGAGGTCGAAGCGCCTTAGAGATCGAAGCATCTCACACCTGGTATGGATTCGGGAATGAATCCTAGAGGTCGAATTACCTCGCCATCAACTCAACTTAGTTCGGGAATAAATCCCATAGGTCGAAGCGCCTTAAAAATTGAAGCATCTCACACATAACACGGTTCGGAAATGAAGCCCATGGGTCGAAGCACCTCACCGTCAGTTCGGGAATGAATCCCATAGATCGAAGCATCTCACATCCGGTATGGATTCGAGAATGAATCCCAGAGGTCAAAGCACCTCAGAGATCGAAGCATCTCACGCCCAGTAAGGTTCGGGAATGGAGCCTAGGGGTCGAAGCACCTAACCGTTAGTTCAGGAATAAATCCCGGAGATCGAAGCATCTTACACCTATAATGGATTTGGGAATGAATCCCAAAGGTCAAAACACCTCGCCATCAACTCAACTCAGTTCAGGAATAAATCCCAGAGATCGAAGCATCTCACACCTGGAACGGTTCAAGAATGAAGCCCAGGGGTCGAAGTGTTGGACAATTATGACCCATAGCATCACTATTTATACAGATCATTGTGTTGTTGTACAAATTAACTATGTGACAAAGGAGATTGCTCTCTTATCATTTGTGATAAGATCACCTAGATGTATAAATGATATGAGGTCCCTATGATTTGTTCCTGGATATGAGACAGTATCAGTCCACGAAGGATAAATCATTAAATATCCCTAGTCAGAGTATTATCGAGATTCGACATCGATAAATACGTAAAATACTAGTATTACACTTGTGCGCGTTGTGAGGGCATAACGACATAGTTCTCATATATTTGGGTATAGGATACTCATGCAAGTGTAATAGGAGGTTGTGTTTTACCGATGGTACGGGAAACAGCTTCGCTTTGGATAGACCCCCTCGGAATTCCATTGGTAGTATGACTATGTGTCTATGGAAGTCCGAAATCAGGGTAGGTGTATTTGGTCTTAACCTGAGACTTGCACCGCTAATACTTGCGACAATTAATATACTTTGGTTTTGGTCGTCCAGGGCTTTAACTGGTTTCTGTGTACGCCTCTTCTAGGTATATCGAGAATCGTAGTGTGTTGGGTGTGATATCAAGACGGAAGTGTCACTCCAGTCATATGGAGATGATGGTCACGTAGGATACGGTACTAGTACTCTTAAGTACTGCAGTCATCGGGATAAAATGACAAGGTCATGTTTATCCGATTATAGAGACTAGTTACCAGACATCCGACATGTGCTTCGTACAGGGCAGACACAATTCCAGCCCCAGGCCTAGCACGTGATCATTCGATACTAGATCGACATACACAATACTACGTATACTACGCCTGATATAGATCTTATATTCCTGTAAGGATATTTCTGGAAAATTGGGTAGGCATGGCGCTTTGCTAGAAGCCAAACTTGTCTTGTAAATCGGTAAAAGTAGTATGAGGTACTTACGTGTTCGGATAGTCCGATGACCGAATTTACTGCCAACATATCCGGGGATCTCATGGGTCACTTCCCGAAGATTCACCGATGACGTATGACTCGCACTTTTATTAATCTGGGATTAATTAGAAGAGAGAGAAAATTAATCTGGGATTAATTGCGGAGATATTTTATCTGGGATAAAATATCAATTTAAAGAGAGATAACGATTCATTTGGAATTAATCGATAAATTAATATATTCGATATATTAAACGAAATTGGATTTCGACGCGGAATTAAAATTAGATTTTAATTCGGGCGAATGAGTTAATTTAGAATTAATTCGTTAAGCGACGTGAATATTGATTTCGCTAGGCATAATCATTTAATTGCGTCGCAACGGAAAATTCGTTAATTTGGAATTAGCGAACCCGAGCCCGGGATTGTTTGCGAGCGCATTCACATTTCGAATTCAAGTGCAGCATGCAAGTTAAATCAAGCGTCAAATCGCTAGTCACATCAAGCGTCAAATCACATGTCACTTTGAGTGATGTGACCATTGATTTATTGATTAATGTGACTTGATGTGAGTGGCTGGCAAACTTTATTGCCTTGACTTTTTGTATTTGATAAATCAATTATTTGATTTTTGGTAATAAAAAAATTATGTATTAGATACACAAAATCAAATACAAAAATCACTTCACTCATTCTCTCTCTTGACTCACGAAATGGAGCCATTTTTCTTCTCTTCTTCACGCCCATTTGGGCTGTTTTTGTTCTGGTTTTTCTGGGAAATGCCGAGATCAATGGGAAGCAAAGTGTGGTGTTTTGTGGCAAAAACATCAAGAGCTAGCACTCCGAGAGACATGCGAAGGTGATAGGGAAGTCCACCCATGAGCTTGGAATCGTTTGACGAAGCTTGGAGCTTGACGAAGATGATCCAAATGACCGAAAATGAGGACTGCAAAACCAGTCACTGCCGTGACTTCAAGGAGCAGAAAACAGAATTTTTGTTGCCTCTAGCGTCGCTCAACCGCTCGATGTGAGTATTCCGCAACTCCCTCGATGTATTCGCACTTGTTTCATGCTTGATAATTGATCTTGGGAGGCTTAGAAAACTCCAACAATGGTACCAGAGCCAATATTGAGCATGAAAATGATTTAGGGTTAAAATTGGGTAAAACGTTTTTGAGCATGATTTAATGAAATTGGATGAATTAGTATGCTTAAATGTGTTTTAATTGATGATTGATTGGATCAATTTCAAGAAATTGTGTTTGGAACAAATTTCCCCAATATTCATGGCTTGGCCGAACGTTCAAGAGCCCTAATTCTTGGTAATTTTTTGATTTTGATCATTGGATGTGTTGGAAATCATATGGGGATATTGATTTAATGTTGAATTGAATTTGATTTGGGCATAAAATTTCCCCTTGGCCGAGACTAATATAGCATGTATAAGGGTTTGATTTTTGTTAAATTGTGTTGGACATAATTTAATAATGATAAGCATGATTAATTAGGCTAATTTGATGTTTTGGAAATATTGATTTGGGTGATTAATTGTGTTATACACTTTAGGATTAATTAGATTATGAAATTGGACTTTTATGATTTAATTAATTGGGCCTTAAATTGAATTGGGCTTGTTATGTTGTTATTGGGCTAATTGGGCTTGGTTGTACCAAGTTAGGTTTAGGCCAAATGGATTGGATCCAATTGGGCCCAAAACCGCTTCCATAAAGCCCAAATGCGACTAATGGACCTTTAAAGTTTAATTGGGCCTAATGGGCCAAAATTGATTTCTAGGCTTATGGGGTAATTCCCGGATTGGATTTTGGTTATTCGGTTTGACCCGAGTTGACCAAAAGTCCACGCTTAAGAAATTAATTAAAAGCCCATTGGACTTTAATTGAATTGACGTTGGACGTTTATCGGGCTTTGAGACCCGTAACGATTAAATTTGGGCTGTTTTTGTTCTGGTTTTTCTGGGAAATCTCGAGAGCAATGGGAAGCAAAGTGTGGTGTTTTTGTGGCAAAAAAATCAAGAGCTAGCACTCCGAGAGACATGCGAAGGTGATAGGGAAGTCCACCCTTGAGCTTGGAATCGTTTGACGAAGCTTGGAGTTTGACGAAGATGATCCAAATGACCGAAAATGAGGACTGCAAAACCAGTCACTGCCGTGACTTCAAGGAGCAGAAAACAGAATTTTTGTTGCCTCTAGCGTCGCTCAACCGCTCAATGTGAGTATTCTGCAACTCCATCGATGTATTCGCACTTGTTTCATGCTTGATAATTGATCTTGGGAAGCTTAGAAAACTCCAACAAGAAGCACCTCACCGTTAGTTCGTGAATAAATCCCAGAGATCGAAGCATCTCACACCTGAAACGGATTCGGGAATGAATCCTAGAGGTCGAAGCACCTCACCATCAACTCAACTCAGTTCGGGAATAAATCCCAATGATCGAAGCATCTCACACCCAGCACGGTTCGGGAATGAAGCCCAGGGGTCGAAGCACCTAACCGTCAGTTCGAGAATAAATCCCAGAGATCGAAATATCTCACATCATGAACGGATTCGAGAATGAATCCCAGAGGTCGGAGCACCTCGCCATCAAGCATGGTTCGGGAATAAATCCCAAAGATCAAAGCACCTCGTAAAAACAGCGAAATGACAGGTAAGTCCGGCAACAGCCGATGAACTAGGTAAGTAAAAATATATGCATGACTTTGATAGGGTTGTCACTGTCACACACTGCACAAACCCCATCAAAATGGGGGTGACTGTAGACATTGTATTTTTGCATGAGCCCGATGATGAACCTCGTATGGAGGCACTACCTAAAAAGTTACGAAAGTTGCAGAAAACGGATGCCGAAATGAAAGAAAACCTAAAAAAATCAGCACCTCATCGGATTCGGACTCACTAACCTTAGCCTCGGACCCACCATACACGCCCTTGTACCCTTCAACTTCGGCCCATCCACATGGCCCAAAGCCCATGCAATCCATCCACACGTCGAAGACCTCATTCAATCCATCCACACGCCCAAAATCCCATGCAATCCACATGCTCAAATTCCCTCATCAACACTTTCTAATTTAACAAGATTTGAAATCCCATCCTTACCAATTTAACAAGATTTGAGATATCCTCATCACCAAATTTATGAGATTCTATTCCCAAAATAATTTGAGAATATATCCCCCAAATTTACATGATTTGTTTCCCTATTTGGAGATCCTTTCAAATCATTATAAAAAATGGGGACCAAATCATCAATAAGAGGGCTTGGACGGCTACAACAAAGAAAAAACCCTAAGACTTGGACGGCAACCACAAACAAAAATTTTAAAGCAATCACCGAAAATAAAATAAAAATGTGAAAATCGAAACAACAAGAGTCATCAAAAAAAAAAAACCAAAAACCGAGACATCAAACGACCATCCATCACCGAAAAATAACAAAAAAAAAACTAAAAAGCTGAGACCAAAACCACCAGAATCACCGCAAACAACCAGCCATCATCACCGAAAAAAACCAGCCAAAAAATAACCAAAGACCGAAGCGTAAAAACCATAAAACAGCCACCAAAAAACTGAAACAACAAAACAGAAACCAAAACAGCAAAAACAACAAATAGAAACCAGAAAACAGCAACCAAAAATAGAAAATAGCAACCATAAAATAGCAAAACATCAACCCAAAAATAGCAAAATAGCAACCAGAAAATAATAAAACAGCAAGCAGAAATAGTGAACCAGCAGCCAGAAACAGCGAACCAGTAATCCTTCCGACGACGGCCTAACGCAATTCCGAGAAAGCAACTTAAAAGGTAAGACCTGAGAGCACCCTTACCATCTTTATTTTTATAGTTCTGAACGCTGTATTCCTGACCGGACGTTGACCGGCGTAATCACACGCATATAACGCAAGCGCACGTATCGTTCAAGTAGTATAAATGCATCGATCACACGAGGACTTAATTCCTACTTGTTATTAATTGTTGATACTATTTATTTACAGGTATCTAATTAAAGAGAGAATGGAATGATTATTTGATTGGTTGGTTGAAGGAGGATTTCCTGAACAAACAAATAAATAAAAATACTAAGGAAAATAAACAAAAGACACAAATATCTAGGGTTGTGATTCCACACAACATTACTCTAATGATGAATTGATCTCTTATACACGTGTAATAAATCAGTTTGCTAACCAGGAACATGAAGATATGCAAAAGCCTATGTCGATGGTCAGATGCAAATATCCAAATAACCCAATTAATCATATGTATGTTAACCAAGTTACCTGAATTCATTAAGTTCAAGTTCAAATTGTGGCTACCCCCGCCCGACAGGTATATTCATATATTGTAAGGAAATCTATAAAGGGTTATCTATCCTCAAGGAAGATCGTCGGCTATTAAATCTAAGGCTAAAACCTAAAATCCATTTTCCAAG
Organism: Zanthoxylum bungeanum; assembly: GCA_019454045.1. Taxonomy (NCBI): domain Eukaryota; kingdom Viridiplantae; phylum Streptophyta; class Magnoliopsida; order Sapindales; family Rutaceae; genus Zanthoxylum; species Zanthoxylum bungeanum. Next base: position 9,256 of record SKCR01041887.1, on the reverse strand, counting down.
TTCATTTTAAGTTTACCACATCAATCTTATTAGTGATCAGGAAACAAGAAGCATTAAGCTTAAGATTCAATAAACAAACTAAGAATTACCCATAATATAATTAAATCAATTATTAAGTATGTTAATATTGTGTTTCATCACTTCCTTAGAATAAAAATAAAATGCTGGGGTTAGGAGATCCTGATGAGTGGTAAATCTATCACTATTTCCCACTCATTTAACCTAATATTTTGTATAGTTTCTCGAGTTTTGTGAACGTTTTGATGTATTTTGTGTTATTTTGCAGATAAATAAAGTTTGGAAAGCATTGGAGGCAATTTGGGGCAAAAACGGACAAAAATGCGTCAACATGGATATTTTGGTATTTAGCGCGTCGCGACGCTAAGCCTTCCGCGTCGCGACGTCTAAAATGCGCCGAACAGTGCTAACGTGCGCCGGGTCCACAAATCAGAATCTGAGAAAAGTTTGACTTTGCTAAAATGCGCCGTGCCACGTGTCACCATCACAGCCGATCTGCTAACATGCGCCGTGCCACGTGTCAGCATCCTACGGTGCCGACAGTCATCATCGCCACGTGTGCCACGTGTCATCCAACGTGTCTCCATGTCATCAACAAGTCAAAATTGCCACGTGTCGTGCCACATCATCATCATCCAATCAAGAAGTGATACGTGTCGCAATTCTATGGTGTCTCTTTCCCACGTGTCGCCACGTCGTCGCCACTTCACCGCCACGTCATCGCCACGTCAGCATCAATAATTGAGTATCTAATCCTTACCTGACACGTGGCGGATAAGAATCTCAGCGACCAATCAGAAGCCGCCACGTGTCACAATAATTGAAGCCCAACCACCCGCGCCACGTGTCACCTTATCAGCTTATCTAGAATCTTCAAACCAGCGAACCAGAGCGTGCCGCGTCGAAAAAAGCTGGTGTAGCGATGCTGAGGTCCCTGGCGTCGCGACGCTGGAATCCTACCGAGGCCTATAAATTGAGCTCGAGATTTCAGAATTGAATACACCACTCTCTCTCTTATATTCTATCAAAAGAGAGAGTTTCTCTCTCTACTTTCTTTTAATTTTTTAGTTTTTTAGTTTTTTAGTTTTGTAATTAATTTTAATTACGTTTTGTTAATATAGTAATTTAATTTTTACTTTTTACTTTTTACAGTTTTTATTATTTACCATGAGGAGGTAACTCCCCCAGCTATGGTGAAAGGTAATTCTTTTACTGTTACTATTTAGATTAATCTCCTTAAAAATAATATAGTCACTATTTAAAATATTGACTTAAAAAGGATACCGCCAGATTGGTCGGTTGGTAATTTAAATTTGGTTCCGCCTTATGGCTGGTTGGACTTATTTGACTTAATCAGGTTACCGCCTATATGGCTGGTTGGAAAAAGAATCACAAGTTTATATATTATTTTATGGGAGATATCTAAATTATTAGTAGTAAAAGTAATTTCTTTTACCTTAGCATTTTATTTTATTGTAATTTACTTTTCAGTATTTACTTTACCGCATTTTTACTTTATGTCTTTTATTTTTACTAGCCCTAGTTATGTGTTGTAACTAAATTAGTTATCTGGGGTTGTGATGAAATCCAATATCACCGTTTTATAAGGGTTAGATTATAGCTTGGGTAATATAAAGATTTATTTATTGAGTCTTTAACTTAATGCTTTTTCATTAACTGGCAATTAATAAAATTGATCTGGTAAATCTAAAATGAACTAGACATAGGGATTTTAGGTTTCAGCCTTAGACTCAATAGCCCACGATCTTCTTTGAGGATAGATAACCCTTTAATAGATTCCTTACAGGATAGGAATATACCTGTCGGGCGGGGGTAGCCATAATTGGAACTTAATCTTAATGAATCCAGGTAATTTGGTTGACATAGACATATGGTTCAATTGGGTTATACTGGATATTGTAGTTGACCATCGGAAGAGACTTTTACATAATTTAGTGTTCCAGGTTAATAAATCAATATTTTATCCAACTTTAAGATAACCACTTCATCTTTAAAATGATATTGGAAGAAATCACAACCCTAGATAGTTTAATATTGAATTTTCTTAAAACCTATTTTCGACAATTTTATTTACTTGCTTTTAAATTTAGAATCGTCACCATCTCAAATCAATCAATCAACTTTTTAGATATTAGTAATCATTTGACCTCATAAAATTAATAGTTTAGATATTAAGTCCTCGTGGGATCGATATTTTTATACTACTTGAACGATACGTGCGCTTGCGTTATACGTGTGTGTTTACGCCGATCAAGTTTTTGGCGCCGTTGCCGGGGACTTATTTATCTCTTACTATTAGTTTAAGGGTTAGATACCGTTACTTGTATCTAATTTATTTTTACTTATTGTCGTTGTTTTCTTGTGTTTCAGGTTCTCAGAAACTTCATGAGACGAACCAGAAGCTTTGAACTTCGACCGTTTGACCCGGAAATTGAAAGAACCATCAGACAGTTGAGAAGGGAAAGGCGAGAAGGCCAAGAAGCTTTGGTCAACATGGAACCTGAACCTTTGGAGGTTGCACCACCAATTCCCATTCGAGACAGAACCATTCCGGTGGGTGACAAACTCATTTTCTTGCATTGTACTCCCTCCCTTACTAGCAAATGCAGGAGACATCAAAACATGGATTCAAATGATTCAGCAGTCAGTTCAGTTTGGGGGAATGCAACTGAAGATCCTAATGCCCACATCAGTAACTTCCTGGAAGTTTGCGGCACTTTTAATTACAACCGAGAAGCTGAAGAAGCAATGAGACTGCGTGTTTTCCCATACTCCTTGAAGGACAGAGCTAAAGCTTGGCTACATTCATTACCAGCAGGTTCTGTCACAACATGGAACACTTTAGCCACCAAATTTCTTGCAAAATACTTTCCACCAGCCAGAACTGGAAAGCTGAGGAATGACATCACATCCTTTGTACAACAGGATTCAGAATCCCTCTGCGAAGCTTGGGAAATGTATAAAGATTTACTCTAGAAATGTCCTCACCATGAGATTCCAAAATAGCTTCAAGTCCAAACATTCTATAATGGACTTTCTGGAATAATGAGAACCACAATTGATGCTGCTGCTGGAGGAGCTTTAATGGCAAAATGAGAAGATCAAGCCTGGGAACTAATCGAAGAAATGGCCAACAACAATTCCTTGTGGCCAACTGAAAAGAGCATGATCCAAAGAATTGCAGGAATTTATGAAAGTGGAGCTAATACAGCAGTCAACACAAGCTAGATCAGATATGCAAATTCATGGAGACTCTTACCACTGGATCCATAAGTTCACCATATGGAGGAGCACCAGAATCAAACCAACATGAAGAGACGGTGAATTATGTCAACAATTTCAACAGACAGTGGAACAATCCATATTCCAACACCTACAACTCAGGGTGGAGGAATCATCCTAATTTTTCATGGAGCAACAATTCAGGCCAACAGCAGAACTATCCACCACCTGAATTCCAGCAACAGAACAAAAGCCAGGAGCAAGCAAATGAACCAGGAATAACAGAAATGTTGACCCACTTGAAAAAGATAGAAGCAAAACACGACTCTCACGCAGCAAGATATGATGCTATGTTTCAATCCCAAGCAGCATTAATTCAAAGTCAATCTGCTTCTATTAAAGCACTGGAGAATCAAATTGGACAACTGGCAAATGCTCAGAGTTACAGACCGCCAGGTACCCTTCCTAGCAACACAGAGCCAAATCCAAGAAACATGGGAAGGAGCAATGTCATGCCATCATGTTATAAAGCGGTACTGAAATCAACAAAGATGTTGGAGTCAATTCAACTGCTGAGGAAGTTCCAAAAGAAACAAAGCAACAGATGGAGGAAAAAGAAGCAAAGGAAAAAGAATAGATCACTCCACCTCCACTTTTTCCTCACGTCTTCAGAAGATAAATTGGACAAGAAGTTTTCTCGGTTCCTGGAGATCTTTAAAAAGCTGCATATCAACATTCCATTTGCAGAAGAGTGTTGGAACAAATGCCCACCTATGCCAAATTCATGAAAGATATTCTTTCACGAAAACGGAGATTGGGAGATTACGAGACAGTAGCATTAACAGAAGAATGCAGTGCCATCATTCAGAGGAAACTTCCCTCGAAGTTAAAAGATCCTGACAGTTTCATTGTTCCTTGCGTCATAGGAGAACATAACTTTGGTAAGGCTTTGTGTGATTTAGGTGCGAGTGTTAACTTGATGCCTTTTTCTATTTTCAGGAAATTACAGATTGGAGAAACAATGCCAACTTCAGTCTCACTACAACTTGCTGATAGAACGCTCGTATTTCCGAGAGGTGTAGTTGAAGATGTGCTGGTCAAGGTTGACAAATTCATTTTCCCAGCAGATTTTATTGTCCTTGATATGGAGGAAGACGCAGACGTGCCAATCATCCTTGGGAGACCATTCTTGGCTACAGGTCGAACCATTATTGATGTAAAAAGGAGAATTAACCATGAGGGTACATGACCAAGAAGTAACATTCAATGTTTTCAAGGCCATGAATTTCCTATATGATAAAAAGAAGGAGGAATGTTTCAAACTCGATGTGATACACAGTACCATTCAGAACTCTGATGAAAGACAAAGTTCTACTGACAAACTAAAACATGTCAATTTCCTGTAAAGCCTAAAGATAAAGCATCTTTTGTACTGAAGGAGCCAATTCTTGCACTACAAGCAACAGAAGAGAAAAAGTTCCACCAGCTCAACGAATTGGAGGAATTTCACAATCAGCCTTTTGAGGATGCCAAATTGTACAAAGAAAATGGCAAGAAGAGACATGATGAGAAGTTAGTGCGCATACAACTGGAACCAGGGCAGAAGGTACTATTAAACAAATCAAGGGTGAAATTCTTCTCATGGAAGCCAAAATCACGGTGGTCAGGTCCATTTGTGATCACCAAAGTTTTACCAAATAGAGCCGTTGAGATACATGATCCTGACACTAACAAAACTTTCAAGGTTAAAAACAAGCGTGTCAAGCACTACTGGGGAGAATCATTTGAGCGACAAAAAGAAAGTGTTACACTTTCAGATCCAGCTTAACGTTCGAGAAGTCAAGTCTGGCTGACGACTTTAAACTTAGCGCTAGCAGGGAGGCAACCCATGCAATTTGTGTATATATAGTGATTTGGTGTGTTTTATTTTTGTGTGTTTAATTTTTGCAGGTTTAGTCATTTCAAGATGGAAGAAGCTCTCGCAAATCTTCACAAGTAATTTCCTTCTCTCCCTCAAAAATCTCTAATGAAAGTCTACAAAGCTCGCTTGGAACGGATGAGGTTACTGACAATTCACGGTGTTCCTAATGACATTCGTTGGGTAATTGAAGCACGGGTCCGATTGGCAGGTGAGTCTTCTGACTCTTTTATTTCACATCTGTCTGGTTTTGGAAGAAGCACGTATGCAAAGAAACGTAGAGCTAAGAAAATGGGTGTTTGTTTCAAATGTGCACGATTTAATTGCAACACTCGTTGTCGTTATTTAGGAATGGTGTCTGATAATCGCGAAGACAAAATTAAATTCATTAGGGATGGCTTGAGTAAGGAGTCTTTAGATGATATATCTTTAACTCTTGAGACGCATCCCGGTGGATATGTTCACATAGCCATTCGCAAATTTTTGGTTATTATCTAGGTCCCAAGATCAAACAAGACATGAAATCAATGTGTGAACACATCAATGGAGATGGCGGAATACTCACATCGATCGGTTGAGTCGATTTGAAGCCGAATGAAGCCCAAAATGCTCACTGCCAAGGGCGCCAAAACCAGCAGTCCACTGCCTCCAAAAACAGAATTTTGAGTGACGAAACGGAGCTCCAGCTTCGTCGAACGGATCCCGGCTCATGGGTGAACCTCCCTACCACCTTCGCAAGACTCGTAAGTGTGCTAGCACTTGGATTTCCACCATGAAAATCCACTCTTGCTTCCCTATATGTCACGCCATTTCTGGTTCAAAACCAGTGAAGAAAATGGCTGTTTTGGCGTGAGAGAGATGAGAGAGTGAGAGAGAGAATTGTGTTTTTGACTTGTCTTTAAATTGTAAAAGCTTTTGATTATATATTTTCCTAAAATAATAATCAATTTCCATTTAATTTTATCCAATAAATTTAAATGAATTTTGGAGCCAAAAACCAAAAAGTTTTCCCTCCACTAGCTTTCACTATTCATGTCAACTCCATCATTATTCACATCAAGTCACTTTAATAAAGTGACATGTTGTCAAGTCACATCACTCAAAGTGACAAGTGATTTGACGCTTGATGCGACTTGCGTTGCCGCACTCGAATTCGAAATACGAATGCGCTCGCAATCACACTCGGGCTCGGGTTCGCTAATTCCCAAATTAACGATTTTTCCGTCGCGTCATAATTAAATGATTACGCCTAGCGAATTCACTATTCACGTCGCTAACGAATTAATTCTAAATTAATTCGTTCGCCCGAATTAAAATCTAATTTTAATTCCGCGTCGAAATCTAATTTCGTTTAATATATCGAATATATTATTTATCGATTAATTCCAATTAATCGTTATCTCTCTTTAGACGATATTTTATCCTAGATAAAATATCTCCGTAACTAATCCTAGATTAATTTTCTCTCTCTTCTATATAATCCCAGATTATTTAAGAGTGCGAGTTGTGCGTCATCGGTGGATTATCGGGAAGCGACCATGAGATCCCCAGAATATTTGGCAGTAAATACGGTCATCGGAGTATCCGAATCACGTACGTACCAAGTACTACGTTCTACGATTTACGAGACAAGGTCGACTCCTAGCAAAACACCAAGTCTACCCAATTCTATGTAGATTGTCGGCAGCATGTGATGGTGACACATGAAACGGCGCACGTTAGCAGATTTAATATTGTAGTTTGATATAATCAAGAATTCGTACTTTGAGTACTTATTCTTAAAACGAGTTTGACTCGCGCAAATCAAATCGTTGATTGAACATTGGATGGTCATTAAATTTCACATTAATTAATTGGATTAGATTGATTGATAATATGTTTTGTGTGAATACATGGATGTGATGTATGAATAATGTATATCTGATGTATATTAGATGGGTGATGGCAATTTTGGAAATTGTTGTAATAAATTTAGAATTTATTAAATTGGACCTGCGTATCCAGCCTTTTACCTCTTGACACTTTATATTTCTCTTCTCACTAATTCCCCTCAATGTAAATGAGGTTTCTTTAGAAGTGTTATGTAATTGGGTAGAAGTAAGATTTGTGCTAGCGGGAGAGAGGAAAGGGAGAGATTTGTTCTAGGAACAAAGTGTTTTAAATATCCATCCGCATATCATTATTAAATTTATTTACGCGCCTTATTATGTTTTTAGAATGCATGTTTAAGGGTGTATGATGAGACCTAATCAAAGATAATTAATTGGTTGCCAATTAAGCAAAAAACCATCAACATATATTAAGCGTTTTTCCTTCCATTGAATGATTCATTCTCAAGATCCAAGATTGGCACTGGTTTGTTGGCCAAAGTCAAGGCCTTTGTCCATCGCGGATGTGTTTGAATCATGAAGGCTTTGTTCCATATCGCATGTCTTGTCCAAGTGTGATTTGTTGGCCAAAGTCAAATCACTTCTTGTCCATCGACATCGATTACGAAGCTTTCCAAGGTCAATGGGTCCCGCTTAATTGGAATCATTAAGTTTGTTGTGCCAAAGCCAGGGCTTAATTGATTCAGAGGAAAAAGGTTAGGGAATATATTGGATATATTGGCATATATAAGATATATGTTTCGGACTTGGATGTCCACCTACTGGATCTAGGAATTGGATGAGATCCAATTGATCTTAGAGATCTACCTAGTTAAATATCATATAATTTGTTGGCCAAAGTCAAGGTTGTGTGTTATTTAACGGGATCCTAGCCCACTAGGAAACAAGGTTTCCCGAGTACTCAACAGAGGGTTAGAGGCTCGCCGAAAAATAGTGGGAGGCAAGTGTTAAATTTGCAAATTCATTTAGATACTTCCCAATATGCGCTTATTTCATTTTTCGTCAATACAAAAATATTTATTAGTTGGACTAATATTTAATCGTTGTTTAAATTAAACAGTTGGACTGTATTCAAATTATTTCAAATTTATAGTTGATTATATAATTGGATTATATTAATCAATATATTTGAATTTAACCAACTAAATTATAGTTGATTATATAGTTAGACTATAGTAATCATTATATTAAATAGTACCTGAAATCGTTGATTGGATAGTTGGACTATAGCAATCAAGATATCTGAAGATTAGTGTTTAAAACATAATCCTGGGTGAAAATGTCTTTAAACGGCTTTAATTTTGAGATTGGGAATAAAACTTCAGGATAGTCGTGGAACTAAGAAGTTACTCTATTTTATAGAGAAACCTCTTGGGCCTAAGCCCGAAGTTGAGCAAATAGTAGAACATGATCTTTGGAAGATTCATGTGATGACAACTTTAGTGATCAATCCATTATGCTTACCGCAATGACACTTTAATTCCGTCATCAAAATTAAGGATTAGATCCTTGTACCATGATGATGAAATTAAAGATCTTCATAGATTTATTCTTAAATCTTAGAAGTACAAATTTCAAAAGAAGCTCTTTAGCTCATGTATGTCAGAGGGTACATCTGTCGAGCACTAGGTGTCGCAGATGATTGCTGACATCGATCAGCTAGGTTAGCTGGGCATTACCTACTTGGCCGAGACTACCAAGGATTTGATCTTATAGTCTCTACCCGAAAGCTGGGGTAGGTTCATTATGAATCAAGATAAACTCTTGGAGAGTTGAAGGCTATGCTCTAGGAGGCAAGCCAGAGCTCTAAAAAGGGGCAAAGGCAAAATCATCACAGTCTTCTAGGAAGACAAATGACATATCCCAAAATGTCTACCTAAACTGTGGCAAACGGGGTCACTAGATGCGTGACTGCCGTATGGACAAGGCAGACATGAAGGAAGTAAAGAGGGGCAAGGCTCCGGCTTTAAAAATGTTTGATACTAGATGTGGTACATAATATATGTACTGATGTGCAGAATCTGCTGATGAGTAGGATACTGACTTCAATTGAGATTGATCTGCGAATCGGAAATGGGACGAGAGTCGCTGTTTTAACCATAGAATCCTAAGTTTAGGAACTACCCTTCGGGTGTGTACTTAAATTAGAAATTGTTAAATGAACTAGTTTGACTAGAAACATTATCTC